>OMNN01052694.1:0-12856 GCA_900302755.1 Chromis chromis
CCTCCCATCTCCTCCCCTCCCACCCCCTCGGCCTGCTGGGGGTTTTGTGTTGGTGCTTATTAGCGAGCCGGCCTGTAACCCTCAGAGGTGACGCGGCCTCGAGCAGAAAGGCTCACTCTGTTTGTTCAGCCAGAGAAAGTCGCAGATAAAGAAAAGACTCCTTGTGGTTTTCTCGTTTTCTTTCTCCGCCTTCTTTTCTCCTTCTACCTCTTTCTCTCCGTCCTTCCTCTTTTCATGTTTCTCTCCTTTAAGGAACCAGAATCTGAACAGCTTTATTAGCGCAGAGTGTCGCCAACAAAGAGCTCTCAGAAATGAGTAAAAATCCATTTAAGCAGCGAAAACATCTGTCGCTCCGTTTTAATCTGTGCTGCTGCTAAAGTCTTAAAGAAGGTGAAGTCAGTGGGAAGGAAATCGCTGCACAATCACAATCAGGAATGTGACGTTTTCCAGTTTCAGATTTCAGAAAGCTCTTGAAACTGTTGATTTTTTTGTTGGGAATAAAGAAAAAGAAAGACAGAATTTGTGTCCCTTTGTTTGAATTATTGAAGGAAAGTTATGACGCATCTTCACTATTGTTATTTTTCTTGAAAAAACCCAATTTTATAAAATGTAATCCATAACAGCATTAAGAAGAAAAGTAGGCAAGAATAAAAACATTTATTTTTTATGTAAAGAGGGGAAAACTGTTTGATTCAGTCATAAATAATCCACATTAAAAGTTTTGATGAATTTTCAAACTACCCGTCAGTCTTCTTTCTCCTTTTCTCTTGTAAAATTAGAAAACATTGATATAAAACATAAAACACTTTGTATGTAAGATTGTAATGCAGTACAAGACTCATAAAAAGCAGAATCAAGACACAATAATTAGATAAATAAAGAGAATACATCATTAAAACTTAAATCTCACCAGAGGTGTCCATTAAGTTTAGATGTCCAACAAGGTCTCTGGTCCTCACTGACCCCCCCCTCTTTATTTAAGTTGTTGGGTTCCTTCCAGCTGTAGTAACCATGGTAACAGCTTGTAGAGATGTTGACGCATCATGAACGGAAATTAACAACAAAACTGCTTGTAGATGAATATGTCGGTGATTAGGTCAGACAGCAAGTATTTTTAATGTTATTTGCTAAATGTCCGTTCCAGGTGGCTAGTTTCTGTGTTTCCTCTCGTTTGGGTAAAAATTTTTCAAAAGGTTTCAAATGATTCATATATAAATCTGTTTTTTTTTTTATTTGCTGCAAGGAGGCTACATTTTCTTTGATTGAATGAATCTCCACGTTTCTGCAGGAGGAGCTCGGGGTTGATGGAGGGGGCGAACAAAGTGCTGGACTGTCGACAGCAGAGACCACAGTTCACATTCAGATTCCAGTCTGTGGTTTAGACAACAACAAGAGCTTTGGTAAGGTTAAGAACAGTTGGTAGTTTTCTGTTTCTGGTTTTGTTTCTGTATCTGCAGGTTGCACTACTCTCAGGGTTGCCATATACAGCCCATTTTAAATCACATTTATCAAATCATAAATTTGCCTCAAGGGCTTTTCAATCTGTGCAGTGTCCAGATGAACCTGCAACAGATGCAGACAAAGTTATAAAACAAAAACTAATGTTTCCTCATCTTAATAGAAAATCTTTTTTTGGCTACATTGGACATTAAACAGAACTTCCAGCTCTATCATATTTCTGTCTTTGCTGCTGCTCCTAACACATAGAGTTGACAGTGACAGTTTTAAAACCAGAGGTCATCAATGAATACTGGCCTCAGGATTAAACCAGTAAACATTTCAGTGGCTTTTACACAAGTTTTAAGGATCCTTTTCCAGCAGAGAATCTCTATAAATCAGCCCCTCCTCCTCCTCCTGTTTCAGCCTGAACTAAAGCAGCAGAAAAAGAAAAGCGTGTCGTGTGTCGTGGCCCGTCGGGGGGTTTGTTTCTGAGGAGGGAGGCTGCTTTGTTTCCTAAAGCCTCCTTTCTTCTCTGCTCAGGCTGCTGAGTTTTTGTATGTTTGAAGCTGCCTGCTGTTTGTGAACGCAGCTCGAGGCTGCTGCAGCACAAAAACCTGCTCAGTCTGGACCGAAGTGCATCAAACCCGACGGCAGCTTCACTTTGTGCTTTTCTCTTTGATGAGCGAGGTCGGATGATTTCCTCGTTTCTCAAGCAAATCGGGTTTTATGACTTGGTGGATGAAGTAACGTTACGATGAAACAGAACCACCATTGAATCAGTGTGTTTGATGTTGGATGTGTCTGATTAACAGCTGGCCGTCTATAAACAGAATCTTACTATACTTTGTGTATCAGAACAGCTGGGACTCATTTCATTGATGCAGCCTGGTTCACAGTTTTAAAGTATAAAGCTACGAGGAGAACACAGTGATACAAACACCTGTTAAGATCATTCTTTTACATCAGTTCAAGGTTGTAAAAAACATTGTTTCACTATTTCCATAAATTCAACAAAAGCTAAGAAATATGTTTGTGTGTAGAGAGCTGTTTCCTTGCCTTATTTATTGAAATGTGAAATGTAAGACTTTACATTGGAAACATTTCAGGAAATGTTGTGAATTCACATGTAGAAATAACATATAAAATTACATTTGAACTGACTGTCTGAAAATCATATGTGCCTCTGATACCCCTTTTCCACTGAGCTGGTTCCAGAGCTAGTTCGGAGCCAGTGCCTGACTTAGCACTAGTTCTTTGTGTTTCCACCACTTAAGCACCGGCTCCAGGTGCTAAAAACTGGTGCTTAGCAAGCACCAACTCTTTGTTGGGCCAGAGCTAACCACCGAGTACGTCAGGGACTGGAGGCGGGGTTATCGTGACCAATGATCAACGGTGGAAACACAGAACCGCCTTTTTTTTTTTTAACAGCTGAGTGACTCGTGTTTAACTTTGTTGTAGATTATTTTTTAAAGCAGTTGAAAATGGACGCTAAACTCAAACAGCAACTGCTTCCTGGCACTGTGGCGCGGGCGTTGTTGGGCAAACGGCTACGTATGCAGTGACGTACTGACGTTTTACGGTGATGCAATGGCGTGGCTCCAACTTGGCTCTTGCCAATGGAAAAGCAAACCGGTTCTTAGGAGGAACGAAATTTGAACCAACTAAGCACCAGCACCGAACTAGCACCTGGTTCTTCTTGGTGGAAAAGGGGTATGAATGCATGACGTGTGATATCACTGAAAATATAATATAGCTTTAAATATGTCTTTAAAATCAAATGTGTAAATAAACGCTGTGATGGGATTGATTGTGTTTCTATAAATGTGTTCACAGGTGATTAGATGGACTCTAGCAGGAGGGAGTTTAAAATCTTTCCAAACAGATTTTGAAATTAACTCGCATCACACACATAAGAACAAACTTCACATATATTCTTCTTCTGCTCACGCTACAAGATTTGAAAAGAGTGTTGCATCACACACTACTGGATATTGTTAAAATTACCTGCCAGAAGCAGCAGAGCACCACCTCATATGATCTCATGGGGAAACAGATGTAAACAAAATGGAGATTGTGGTGCAACAACTTGCTGTAATAATACTTTGCAGCGAGAAAAAAACAAAGATTAAAGGAGAAAAATGTTGGGAAGATGTGATCAATACAGGTTCTCTATTCTTCAGCAATATCTGGAATTGAGATTTTAGCTTTATTATGCTAACAGTTGCCTCAAGAGTTTGAATTTTTAGCCATTCTTGACAACAGTGTCACCAGTGTGTCGTAACCATGCTATTTTAAGTCCTAAACATCATACATGTTTGATATTATCTGGGTGGCACTAATGAGTCTGCCAGCAGTTTAGGAAGTTTCAGACTGGATCTGTAAACTCCTCACGTTACCAAATAATTTAGGCCGAACATCATCTCAGACTAAAATTTCTCCTCTGATTGTTGGGAAGGGAAAACGTCTGTAGTGTGAACGCAGCCAAAGTCAGCTCGGTGAAGAAGAAGCTAGAAACGTTTTTCTTTTTTGCTCAAGCACCAGGTGTTTATCCAAGTGAGCGATGACCATCTGTAGGTTGCTTTCCACTGCAGGAACTCGCCCTATCAATCTTTCTGTTTCCAATAAAGTTTAGGATTTTTGTTGGCAATGATAGAGAAGAGAACAATGCTACACAACAAGTGCACTTGTACACTTGTTGTCCCCTCCGAGTTTAACCAGTCAGCATTGACACTGGTACACTAGTTTTTCCAGGCTGCTCAGAAGTACCTACACCTTGAAAGAAAAAAATGGGGCATGGGGTAATTCGTGCAGTCAGAAATGTTCAGGCCGCCCTGAAACTGCCCCCAAGTTGCTGTAGCGGCCTTCTGAGTCTAGCATGAGTTCAAGCTACATATTAGTTACTTTCCCCATAGGCTGATTGTGTTCTGAGCTAGGTATGGAGTGAGCTGCAGGAAGCAGAACCTGGTTGCCACTGCATACACTTGTCACCTCTGGTGAGCTGTCATGTGATTCATTTTTATTCATTTTGTGGTTCTTACATATCTGATTTTTTACATGCATCTTTTTCATGCCAGCTGTCTGTCTACAGTAGAATGGCACCTTGACTCAGATTTGTTCGTTTGTACCTATGAATTATAAATGATGCATGTTACAGTTTAAATACCCGCTTAGCTTTGGCAGGAACATCATCCACCCGCCTGCTCTGTAGGTGAAGCATTTGTTCCCTCAGTCTGTTATTTATTAAATTATTTTTAATAGTCAGAAAACCTCCACCAAACTCATATTTGTCCATCACAGGAAAACTGTATGACAGCAGCCAACAACCAATATTCATCACCACCATGCCACAAGTCAAAAACGTTGAGCTCTGTGTTGCAGAAAACTGAGAAGATAGTCATTTTCTTCATTAACAATCATCTGACTTGTTGCCAATTATTACCAACTATTCCAAAAACATCAACGACTCAGGAAAGATTGAGGATGAACCAACATATGAGAAGATAACCAAAGCCACACCTGGAATTAACCTGGGACAGTAGGGCGGCTAATCTGGAGATCCTGATCCTGAGATCCTGGATTAAACCAGGATTAGATATATAAGTAAAGATGAATAGACCGGGTATTAACCTGAGAAAATCTAGGAGAGACCAGAGATGAAAGCGAAACAAGAGAAAAACAAGAAGCTCATTGATCAGCAGGGGATTTTTCTGAAGGTTATCCCAGTTTTACTTATTTTTGTTTTATTTCTATGCTGGAGAAGACAAACTGTCAGGCCGTGTCAAAGAAACCAAAGAGTTTTGTTGTTATTTAGAGTTTTCAAGCAGATGTTGTTGTGTTTAAACCTGCACTCCACACCACAGACTCCTGTTCTCCCCCCTGAACTCCCCTAATCCTGGAGGAGGACAGGCTCTCTGGCCTAAATCCACCCCTCCCCCTCCTCTACCAAAATGGAGAGTCCCACAGAGGGGGTGGGGGGGTTTGACAGCTTGGTCTCTGTTTGTGTCTTTAGAAAAACCAGCTGCTCTGCTCTCAGACTGAACACAGACCAGCTTCAGCTTTAGGCCGGACTCTTAATGACATTTAAATCACCGTAGGAACACTTCTGTGAATCTGTCCTGGTGATGGTGCTGCAGCAGAGGTCAGGGTTCAGTAGCATCAGCCACAAACATCCCTGTCACCCTCCATTCCCTGGTTTCTCCAGAGTTAATCCTGGTTTGTCTCAGTTTGTCCTGGTCTATCTGAGATTATCTTTGGTCAGGTTAAATCCTGACTCGTCCTGGCTGGTTTGTCCCTGGTTTGTCCTGATTTAATCCCCAGGTTTTCCCAGATGGATCCCTGGATCTAATATGTGGTTTCTCCTTTGGTAATCCCTGGTCTGTATTAGGTTAACCATTGCTCTGTTCCAGGTCTGTTTCCTGTTAATCCCTAGTTATATTCAGTATAATGCTTGGTTTGCCACGGGATAATGCCAAGTTATCCTGCTCAGGGTTAATTCTTTAATCCCTGTTCTGTCCTTGTTACTGTCAAGTCATATGTTGTGTTTCAGATTATTCTTCTTTCTATTCCAGGTTAATCCCTGGTCTGTCTCAGGTTTACCCCTGATCTATTTCGGCTTCATCTCTTCTCAAGCCAGGGTTTATCAATAATCTTTCCTGGTTCAGCTTCTAGATTGATCCCATTCTAATTTTTGGTATATTTGCTGTTAATCCATGTTCTGTTCCAGGTTTAACCTCTCGTCTGTTTTAGGTTGATCTCTGGTCTGTAATGGGTTAGAGCTTGGTCATTCCATTTTTAACCTGGTTAGTTTAGATAAACCCCTGAGTTAATCTCTGCTGCCTTCCTCACTTAATATCTGCTCTCGTAATTCTCACTGGTCAGCCTCAGGTTAAATCCAAGATTGTCTCAGTTTACCCCTGTCCACCACCTGTTAATCCCTCAACTGTACAGAGCTACTCTGTTGTCAGGTTAACATCCGATTAGGACAACTCCTGGTTCATCCTTATTCATCCACCGTCCCAGGTTAAACTCTGATTTATACTGCTTTATCCTCGGGTTATCCTGGAGAATATCTCTTGTCAGGTTAATTTTCGGATTTGTCCTGGTCAGTTTGTCCCTGTTCTATCCTACTTTCATCCCTGGTGTTTCCACATTAATTCCTAACCCAAAGTCAGTCCTAGGCAAATCTTTGGTCTCTCCTGATATCAAATCAAATCAAATCAAATTTAATTTGTAAAGTGCTTTACATGTTAAAAATGTACATTCATATTAAACTAAATTAAATTAATTACACTAAATCTGTCTCCAGTTAATCCTAAATCTGTCCTGAGTTAATCCTAAATATGTCTCCAGTTAATCCTGAATCTGTCCTCAATTAATCCTAAATCTGTCTCCAGTTAATCCTAAATCTGTCCTCAATTAATCCTGAATCTTTCTCCAGTTAGTCCTGAATCTGTCTCCAGTTAGTCCTAAATCTGTTTCCAGTTAATCCTGAATCTGTCTCCAGTTAGTCCTAAATATGTCTCCAGTTAATCCTGAATCTGTCCTCAATTAATCCTAAATCTGTCTCCAGTTAATCCTAAATCTGTCCTCAGTTAATCCTGAATCTGTCTCCAGTTAATCCTAAATCTGTCCTCAGTTAATCCTGAATCTGTCTCCAGTTAATCCTGAATCTGTCCTCAGTTAATCCTAAATCTGTCCTCAATTAATTCTAAATCGGTCCAGTTAATCCTGAATCTGTCCTCAATTAATTCTAAATCTGTATCCTGTTAATCCTAAATCTGTCTGCAGTAAACCATGTTTTTTCCCAGGTCAATCTGTTGTTAATCATCAATCTTTTGGGGTCAGTCCAAAACAAAGAAACCAATGATGAAAACCTGTTTTGTGAATTCAGATAGAAAACTTGACCAAAATAGAATAAATGTTAATACAATAACAGTTGTAGCGGCACGGATTCCACAGGAGCTGGATGAGAAACAGAGACATCTCCTCTTTGTTTAAATGCTAACATAAATCATATATGTCACTTTGTGCGACATGGGTCAGTTTTTTGATTTCATGTCCCTGTATGTAAATCACATACAGAAATACGTTCTACCCCCAATTCCTCATTCTTCCCCCTTTTTTCTTCCACTTAGAACTGACATGTCATCTACTAATTTGCACCTCCCAAAATATTCCATCTGAGTGCTGCTGAGCAGAAAGACATTAATTTAGTTTTTACTGTTGCCGCTGTCTCTGTGGTGATTGCGGTCGCAGCAGGCGTCATCTCACAGTGCGGTTGGTGGTTAATCACAGGCCTCTCTGTCGGCAGTGTCCGTCCGATTGCAGAAATAAATTCAGACAGCCAAATCCATCAGTGGCTCGTCTGGAAACCTGGACGCTGTTACAGGTTTGACAGTTTCTGTTTGGAAACTGTCAGAGCCGATCGTCCTGCCCTCAATCAGGCCCGACCACCAACGTCCTCCATCTCATTTGAACAGACGCCTTTCTGATTATGTGCAGAGACGCCTGGTTTTGGTGGAATATTGTTACCTGAATCTGAAAGAAGTGTTTTTCCTCCTGATGTCTGTTATGAGACAGATTCAGGTCTGGGGATGTTTAGCCTAGCTTAGCACAAAGACTGAAAACAGAAGGAAACTGTTAGCCTAGTTAAATCAAAACTGACAAAAACACCTCAAAGTTTGCTGGATTTAACGATTTAAGCCCGCTTTAATCGGGTGCCTCTCGGGCTTAGGAGGAAGAAATAGTGTGAAACAATGCACTAATCATGAAAAGAATATAGTGATGTTTTTATCCTGAAAGTGCTTTTTTTTTTAGGTGAGCCTGAATATTTAGGGCTTAAGGAGTTAAATCAGACTATTCACATCTAATGTCAAAAATTTTGAAAATCTTTGTCTTTCTCTAAAGAGCGAGTACAAGCACCCGCAATATTGTTGTAACACAAAATTTGACCAGATGGTGGTAATTTTGTGTCTCTGTTCCAACGCCTCAACCAAGACACAATGATACAGGAGTTTGTCAAAACATGATGGAGCTGCAGCTGGCTACAGGTTCAGTTCAAAGCAGCAAATTTCTTTGATGCTGGATGACTTTGATTAGTTTCTGTGCATTTCAGTTAGATCATTGAAAAGCAGAACCAGAGCATGAAAATGACGAAGAATCCATCGAGTTAGCATAGAAGGTCAGACTAATGACCAACTGCGCATAGTCCTTAAACTGCCCCGATCCTGCTGCTATAAACACAGAAGTAGTTTTGTGGGACAAATTTGTAATTTGTAAAGCCAGAAGCTCTCACCCACTCTTCTGGAAAATGTCGCCTTCCAAAAGCTGAAATCCAGTTCAGCTGAAAAACATTCTCAAAAACACTGGAGACATCTCATCTGTCCATCCACGCTCAACCGCACAACAATGGAGCGCTGCAGCTCTGTGTAATAACCAGGGTGCAGTTACCACAAGTGATCGCTTTGCTGACTGGTTTGGGTTTGCTTGGTGTCGCTGTATGAGAAGTTACAGCTATGTGAAACATTTAACAGTAGAAACATGAAACATATCAGTCTGAACTGACTCATATTCATCCAGGTAGAACAAACACAGTTTCTGACATCTGTGAATGAATGGAACACTTCAGAAATGACAGATTTCTGTGTGTGTGTTAGTAATATTCTGACAAGGTTACAGAAACAAGACTTCACTATTATCTACCTAAGAGAACAGCTGAATCATTTGACATAAGGTATTTATTGGTGTTTTAAAAAAAACCATATAGTTGAGGGTTAATTCGGCAGAACCAGTGGACCTGAAGTGACGTCTAAGATAACTGATTACAGTTATCTTAGACGTCATAACATAAAAACTTTAAAAACATAATTTTTTTTTTTTTTTTTTTAAACAACCAGCTTATCTCTGTGTTCAAGTGAAGTTTCGCTAATAAAAGCAGATTTCACATGGTCAATAAACGTCCTTGTCAGTTAAATATAATCCAGGCTGTTGGTTTTGGCAGGATGTTAGTGTCAGAACAGTAAAATTTTGAGAAGCTTTTCTCTGAAGTGTGACATCCTTAGTAGTCCTGCTGCATTAATGAATGAGAAGATTAATATTCAAAGAAAAACTGAGTTAAAGTGATAGAAAGCTTACGTGAACCGATTGTCTTCATTGTGAACACTCTGTTTCCAGCATTTCCACATGTAACTCCTCTGTTTACCGATGGGACACTCCACACCTCCAGATGTCTGTAACCTCACTGTTTCACAGCCATTAAAGGAGAGAAAAAGATGCGAGAAAGTCATTGATTGGATGGTTACCTGAACCACAGTTTCCTGTCCTGAACTCAGGAGCTGTGAATGAAGACGTACATCTGAGCACATCCAGGTAATTAGGACGGCTAACCATTAACAGAGCAAGGCATTATTCTGTACCACGGATCTGTCGACCTTTACAGTATGTACTCTGTAAAGCTCCTGCATGACTGCAAACCAACACGCAGCAAGTTTAAATCTTAATAAGTTGTTGTCAAAATCTAAATTTTACAAATGAAAGGAGCCAGAGATAGGAAAAGCCTTTATTGATTCCTGAGGGGGGAAAGAGTTCCAAAATTTATAATGCAATGAAATAAAAAAGTCACAGAAAATGGATGAAGAATCTGTCAATAAAAAAGCTGTTTACATGATGTATAGCAACATCTCAGATTGAATTAGTTAGTTCTGCAAAAGCAGTGCAACATTGGCAGCCATGATATGAACTGTAGGTAAAAATATATACATACTATGCAGTAATACTACAGTGCTGAGAGGCTGCAAGTGTAAAGTGATCATGAAAAAGTGTCTTTTACAGTGACCACTAAAATATCTATTATAAATGTTACATTTTCTGACCTTAACATAATTTCTAATCCACAAATGTAGCGGGTTTCAGTTGAATGTGTGAAACTACTGAGGTTTTATATGTGGGTGTGGCATATTCTCCTGTGACAACATATAGACAGGGTAGTGGCTCAGCGGTTAAGTCCCTGGGCTACTGATCAGAAGGTCAGAGTATCAAACCCCAATGCGGTCATTGTTGGGCCCTTGAGCAAGGCGTACCATGGCTCTGACCCCAACTGGGATATGTGAAAACAACATTTCACAATGCTGTAAAAATGTATTTGTGACAATAAAGGTTCCTTCTAATCTAGACCATAGACGCAGGCATCTATACACCAGGGGGCGCTGCTGCATGAAGTTGGAAAAACATTTTTCATTGTTTAACAATCTGATATTTGTGCTGATTTGTTGGTCAAATGATGAATCAGTGAAAATGACTGAAACAAACAGCATGAAGCCCAATGAAGGCGAGGCAGCTAAAATCATTAGTTGATGGAGGACGAGTTTTGATTCTGCTGTGAGAGTCTGAGCTGCTCTGTTTAAACACCACATCTATGTGCTTTACTGCAGGATGACGTCTCTGCAGAAGCACAGACAGTCAGGCTTCAAAGCTCTGAATAAAGGTCCCAGCTCAGCAGGGGAGCCACCAATGACAGGGAAGAAAGGGGGAGCAGGGGTGACTCCCCCGCTGTGGAGGACGGGGCAATGAGGCGGCTCTCCCAGCATGCCTTGGAAAGTGGTCACATGACCTTTTTGATGGTGATGCAAAGCTCCAAAGTACAGCATCAGAGGAGCAGTGACGAAGGTGAAGCTCGAAATGAATAAATCCCAAAGTGCAGCGTGGCGCGCTTCAGGGCTCTGCTCTCGGGCCACTGGTATTCCTCATTTATATGAAGGCTTTACGAAAACACAGCTTCTCCTGTTATGTTTGCTGGTGACACAGCTTCGGTCAAGTCACTGATTAAACATATTAACCCCTCTGGAGCTGCGCCCCCTGGTGTGTGGAGGCCGGCGTCTACTGTTTGTTTCCATATGAAACAAGTTGCTCATTAACCCAAACTCTGGAAGGTCTGTATCTCACAAATGCAGCTCTCAGAATTATGAGCAGCTTATAGGCTATAAATGTGTGAAATTAGA
Organism: Chromis chromis; assembly: GCA_900302755.1. NCBI lineage: Eukaryota > Metazoa > Chordata > Actinopteri > Pomacentridae > Chromis > Chromis chromis. The sequence continues at coordinate 11,436 of OMNN01052694.1, forward strand.
AGCTTACAGGTGCTGTTGTTATTTAGTAATTTGTATATGTACTGTATAAAAGCAGCCACTCTGAGATCCTCCATTGGTTTGTAGACTTTCGAGGCCGTGATTGTTTGTAATGTGACCATTGCCATGTTGTGTTTGTGAAACTGGAGGTGAGCAATGAGTGAATCTGGCTGAAAACCTGAGAACACAACACAAAGTGATATGGTAGCAATTTGTCAATTACAAGTTAGCCCCGCCTTAAAACACATGCCTGGTTTCTTTAACTCCAGATGAGATCCTAATTTACAAAATGAACATCATGTTGTATTGAAGGAGACTTCAAACTAGTGATTGAGATCATAGATTTATATATGAAATATGCTGACTGAGGTAACAAATCAAGTTTCAGGTTATTTTCTCACACACTTCTATAGAGTCACACTTCTTTTCGCAATCAGAAGAGTCGCCCCTTGCTGGCTGTTAGAAATAATGCAGGTTTAAGACACTTCAACATTGGATTCACTTTTCAGACACAGAGGCTATGTCCATCTTTTATATACAGTCTTTGAATTAATCATCAGAGTGTTTAACCTTGACTGTATAATGAAAACATTTAATCAAATCAAGACATGTTATTTATTTTTACACATTTAATGGTACAGTGGTCCTTTTCAGCTGATGCATTGCTCTATGATGTTAACAAAATAAGTTAGACCAATATGTAGACCAACAAATGTCTTTAACATCATCCACATATGAGTCACAACTAAATCTCTTGTATGATCTCTAAAACATTGTTTTAGGCCCAGCTTTAGGAACTGTGGTTTTCCTGGATACAGCTACTAAATTGTGGTCACTAAATCCAATGGGAACAGATATAGCTCAGGAGCAAAGTTCTCCAGCATTGGTGTAGATGTGATCAATGCACGTGTATGATGTTATTCCAGTACTGTTAGTACACACTCCAGTAGGCTGTTTGATGATCTGGGTCAGATAACCGGCACTTGTTACAGTGAGAAGTTTCTTTTTCAGTGGAAACTGAAAAACTTGGAACTTTGTGAAAAGTGAACGCAGCATGTGAACGGATTACTGTTAAAATGTTAGTATGCACTGCATGTATAAACACACTTATATTATCAAATTTGTGCACATGTCTGTACACATATTTAATATAATACGGATTACCATTACATACATACACAGTTATATGCATTTGCACACACATAAACATGTATACCTAATCATACACATACAATATGTTTGTATAAATATACACTTACCTACATACACATATAGAGAACAATAAATATACATAAATACACATAAAAACAAACATATACAGTAAATAAACATATCCATTGACACACATGCCCTCCCAATCCTGTCGTCACGTAGCTGGTCTTGAATTTCACTGATCATCCATAATGCATGAAGGGGCCCGTTAC
>OMNN01052696.1:0-12552 GCA_900302755.1 Chromis chromis
GTAATGCAATGTAACATAATATAATAAAATGTACCTTAATTTAGGAAAATATGATTTAATATAATATAGTATAGTAGAGTATAGTATATTGTAATGTACTGTTGTTGAATGAAATTTAATTTAATGTAATATAAAATAATTTATTAAAATGTAAGAACATATGGAACATATGATAATGTACTTTTATTGTAATTTAATACACTATAATTTTATGTAATATAATATGATGTGACATTAGTGGGTAAATATATACATTATATGAAAGAATATAAGATAATGAATGGTTATGTACTGAGTTGCAGTTAATTAATAATATTAATGAGTGTGTTTTACATTAGTTACAATGACAAATGTTAATATGTACATTATGAGACAGTATGTAGGATAATGAATGGTTATGTACTGAGTTACAGTTCATTAATTTTAATAAATGAGTGTGTTTGACAGCAGCTGCAGAGTAGAAACGTGGTGTTGAATTAAAAAGTGAGTTGAGCTCCTGCAGCAGCTCCTGTGGACTTTATCCAGATCGTGGGCGGGATAAGAATCGAGCGGCGAGCCGATAATTAGTCAGCTGATTGATGGAGCGATCGGCTGACGGATGCTGTTGGCTCTGTGTTGCTAGGTAACGGACGGGTCGCTGGTGGCACTGGTCCAGAAGCAGGTTTCTGCCTACAACATCGCCAACTCCTTCACCTTCACCAGATCGCTGAGCAGATATGGTACAGAATTCATCAATATTCATCAGTATTGATCAGTGTTAACGCTTTACTGACCACAGGAGGGCGCTCATCTGTCTGTTTGTGCTTCAGAGTCTCTACTACGAACATCCAGCAGCCCAGACAGCCTGAGATCCAGAGCACCGATGATCACCCCCGACCAGGAGACAGGTAGGAGTACTAATACTACCTAATACTGCACAGGTAGGAGTACTGATACACTCTATGTCAAGCTTTTTGATTGCACTTCCGAAAGTCATGTAAAGACCTTACAGTTTATATTATAGAGAGAAACTAAACAAATCTAATGATTCCAAAAAAAGAAGCAGCTCTTTGGATACTTTCGGAAGAATAATAATGTTAATCCAGGATGTTGTGTTGTTGTGTTACCAGGAACTAAACTTTGGCACCTGGTGAAAAATCACGAGCACAGTGACCAGAGAGAAGGAGACCGAGGCAGCAAGATGGTTTCTGAAATCTACCTGACACGACTGCTGGCGACAAAGGTAACACAACACAATCACAACCACACCACAACATAACCACAACCACAACATAACCACAACACAACCAACCAAGCACCAAAACTTTGCTCATTGATATTTGGGTAAGTGAGTAAACTAGTTTTACTTGGAAACAAACTGTAGACGTCAGCGTCTTACACTATGTGACAGTTACTGGATCTGTCTGTGTTTTCGGTTTAAAACTTTGGAAATGTGTTCCAGAAACAGGTCATCTGTCAAAGTGTGGTTTTCTGCTTTGTTTAAGTATCTAAGCCTGCATGTTGGTCCTCTCACCACCAGGGGACACTGCAGAAGTTTGTGGACGACCTGTTCGAGACGGTGTTTAGCACCGCCCATCGCGGCTCTGCGCTCCCATTGGCTATCAAATACATGTTCGACTTCCTGGACGAGCAGGCCGACAAGCGGCAGATCAGCGACCCAGATGTCCGACACACCTGGAAGAGCAACTGGTGAGAGAAAATCGCAAGACAGTGAAGAGTTTTCAGATGAGACAAACTTTTCTAACAAACCTCTGTTGTATTTGTTCTGCAGCCTTCCTCTCAGGTTCTGGGTGAACGTCATCAAGAATCCTCAGTTCGTGTTCGACATCCACAAGAGCAGCATCACTGATGCCTGCCTGTCGGTTGTCGCTCAGACCTTTATGGACTCCTGCTCGACGTCCGAACATCGGCTCGGCAAAGACTCACCATCCAACAAGCTGCTCTACGCTAAAGACATCCCCAACTACAAGAGCTGGGTGGAGAGGTAGCTAACATACTAATTAATGAATTTAAACCAACCTATGTGAGCTGGGTGGAGAGGCAGCTAACATGCCAAATGTGTCCGTAATGTGTGTGGCTAAAATGCTAACTTATATATATAAAACAAAACTATGTGAGCTGGATGTAGAGGTAGCTAAAATGCTAACTAATTTAATATGGAATGTTTCTAGCTAAGATGCTAACTAAGTCTTATATGTTGTTTGCAGCTAACAAACTAAATAATAATAAATATAAAATTTAATTGTGTGAGCTGGGTGGAGAGATAGCTCACATGCAACTAATTAACATTAAAATATGTGTAGCTAACATGCAAACTAAATAATATATCTAATATAATATATCTAATATTTGTAGCTAACATGCTAATTAATGAATGTAAAACCAAGCTGTGTGAGCTGGGTGGAGAGGTAGCTAACATGCCAAATTTATATCAGATGTTTGTAGCTAACATGCAAACTAAATAATATAGCTATCTAATATTTGTAGCAAGCGTGCTAAAAAACTAATCATCTGGATGAAGAGCTAGCTAACATGCTAAATAGTATATATATTCAAAACAAAGCCACTTTAGCTGTGTGGAAAGGTCACTTAGCTGCTACCAGGTTGCATACAGTAACTTACAAGTGAAGGAAGAAGATACTAACATGTTAGCCAGCTAATGCACTGCAGGTCACAACTATAAGTAGAGACTACCATGTAAACATTTTAAAGACGGAAATATAAAGTAACAAGAGTGAGGAGGAGAGGAAGCTAACATGCTAACCAATCTATAGGTGCTGAATGGACAGGAAGCTAACATGCTAGCCAATCTTCACATTAGCTTGGTGCTGTTTTAAAGTCTGAAGTTGTTCACTACCTCTAATTGTGTCCTGCAGGTACTACAGGGATATTGCAAAGATGCCCAGCATCAGCGATCAGGACATGGATGCATACCTGGTGGAGCAGTCCCGTCTCCACGGCAACGAGTTCAACACACTGAGTGCGCTCAGTGAGCTCTACTTCTACATCAACAAATACAAGGAAGAGGTGAGGGAGTGAAACGCTTTTCGTTATTTTCACCGCAGCAAAATACCTGCAGTCAAAGCAGAGGGAAAATTACAATTAAACAGATCCATCCAACACTGATCTAGACCCGGATGTGCCTTCCCAGATCAAAACTTTTACTGTAGAACAAGCAAGAGTTTACAGCTACACTTGTATTGTGCAACATATAATGAAGACATGATGAAAATGAAATAAAACCTTTATTTTGTTCGGAGGTTTAATCTTTTGTCCGTCTGTAGATCCTGACGGCGTTGGACCGGGATGGTTACTGTCGCAAACACAAACTGAGGCACAAATTGGAGCAAGCCATCAACCTGATGTCTGGGAGCAGCTGAGAGGAGGCGAAGGATGGATGGACTGATGGACCGATGGATTGATGGGTGGATGGATGGGGGGATGGGAAGAAGAATGGGGGAGGAGGACGTAAGGGCATTTTGTTTTACTGAACTGTCTGAACAGTCAGCTGAACTGCTCCATGTTGGACCGAACTGACAGCCACAGCTCTGGCTTAGCAATCAATCTATCAGTAATTTATGTGTCAATTGATGGACTGATTGATTTAAAGCATGGCTGGCAGGCTTGTTCCCCAACTACCTCCGTCTGGTGGATTTTGGGGTGGAAAATCAGTTTCCAAACCGATGTGGATACATTTGCAACTTCAACATGGAATGGAGTCATTTTAGGGGCAAAAAACAACAAACCTTCTGGATGCATCTATCGGTTTGGATTTAATTTTACTGCAGGTGTAAGCAGGGATCAAAGCGAGCGGGGGCGTGGCTGTGGAAAGACCTGGAAACTACGCAAAAGACTGTGTCAGGTTTCACCAAACAATACAGGACTAATCGACCTGACTTCAGGATTCCCAGAACTTTCTAGATGTTCGGTTGAAGAGCAAAAGGTCAAGTCAAGTTTTTGTCAAAGCTACAGACTTCACCTTCAAAACAGACGTTAAGGATCAAGAAACTAAGCTGATGGTCAGAAGGTCGCAGTAAAGACCTAAGCCGAGGCCTCCTGCAGAAGTTCGAAGCCTCTTTACTGATGTCGTCACTTTGGACCATTTATCCTCACCTTGAACCCTTAGCCTTGTCTGGAAGGATCTGGATCCACTGTAAGAAGTTCAGGTCAAGACTCAAGGAAAGAACATCTCACCCCGCCTTGAACTTGTTGAGAATCGGGAGGTTGTTTCAAGCTTTAATGAAGGAGAAGGAAGCGAATAAACTGATGTCCCAAAAACGTATGACTTGAAATCTCTGTTGAGTCTTGAAAGAGGTGGAATCCAGGTGGATTTGGAGGAAATAAGGACTCAATGAGCCGAGACGATTTGACTTGACCTTGAACTGTTCGGCCTCGTTAGGATCCAGACGTTTCTAAGATGCTGTTTTAAATAACCACTCAAAGTTTTTCTCTGGACAATCACTCTGTACCACAGCACACTGAGCCCGATGCCTACTGACCGACCAGTACCTGTGTCCATAACCCTACCCATCCTCCCTCCAGCTTCTTTTCCTTTCCTTCCATCTTTGCTTGACCTTTTCCCCTCTATATCTCCTTTCCTTGTTCTCTCTTTCACCCCACCTTTGATTCCTCCTCCTCCTCAACCCTGCTCCGTCATTGGTCAATCGTGCTATTGGCCAGGAAGACTCTTTAGTAATGTACTGCCCGACCAATCAAGACTGTGGAATTCACCATAATCGTGAATGATTAACTAGAAATGAATAGAAACAAATATAGAGTTACGTTTTGAATACATTCCAGCACAGGCACACAGGCAAGGTCTGTAAATAAGTAGGTTGAATTTTTCAGAAGTGAAAAACTTCCTAAAGTGGACTAACCGGCATTTTTCAGGACCAGACAACCTGGAAAACGGGGTTCTGGATTCAGCACTAGTCTGCAAACTTTGGCGCTGTTGGTGCAGCGCTTTATCGTCCGACCTTGCACATACGCCCACATACAGCCATGCTTTACAGCGCCATGCTAACCGTGCCCAGGGGAAAATACTGTGCAGAGCTACAAGCCCAGTGCCATGTAAAGACCGGACCGGATCACATCAGAACTGGACCGGACTCGGACCAAATCCGGATCGAAAACAACCCGGAATAGAGGTTTAACCGGACCGGACTCAAGAACTTTTAAGACTTGTGGCCATAATTGTAAGCAACAAAAAAAAGAAAGATAATAATAATGATGACAAAGTATAAAAAAAATACAAAAGAAAGGAAAAAATATCGAAATGTTAACATGTAATAAGAACTTTGTGGATTTGACAGTATGGATTTTAGGAAGCTGAACTTGTATAAAGCTGAACGTTATGCTACATCAGAGTCTGAAGAAGGAAAGAGAGCCAGGAGACAGAGCGGCATATCCAACCAAACCAACTGTATCTTCACAACACTGGATCGGACCGGACTGAAATTAACAAATGAGTATTGCAGATCTGTATGTGGAGAACAAGATGGACATTTTGGTACTTTTATTTGCCAACTGGATGTTTGAACAGAAGAAGAGTGTCGGATGGAGGTTTGGGTGGCGTTCGGTGGGGTTCAGGTTGCTTTGAATGTACTGAGGGATTTCACACTATCATAACAATTAGCTAAAGTCATGCCCGTAAACGATGATTGGACCAACTGTGAAATCAAAAAACCAAACCCAGTGCAAAACAATCTCATTCTCTGGACACCTGAACCCTCCCAACACTTTTCTGTGGTAGAACATTTTCACTTCACACAACTGGCTTGTAGATATTATTCAGAAGTTTATTTTGCAGTCTACCGTTTGTCCAAAGTTCAGTAGTGATATTTGACCTTTTGAGGACTGTGCAGTGCAGTTTTAGTCCCCAAAGGGTTTTTTTTTTAATTCTCCAATGATCTCAGATTTTGGGGAAAAAAAATAATTTGTCACCACACTGAATCTTGGGATAGGTTGGGCCACGACAGATCCAACGGTTAAAAGCCTGGGTTTCGAAATGGAAATGCCTTGTCGCATTCTGAACCCATCTTGTATTTCGATCCAGGTTCTGGTACTACAATTCATTCTGTTCTGGATCCATGGAACCACCCTGTGCACCAGCACACATTTTTACCAGTCTAGAGCAGAACCATTACGAATGCAGTTCAGCATAAACCAAGCAAGATGGTGGATTGTATTGTTTATCTACAAATATTTACTTCAATCTAACACAGTTACATAAGGACAAATAGTCTACTATTCGTCATGGTTCATGCTTTAGGTTCTTGTATTTCATATTTCCAAACATCAAGCAACTTTAAAGGTTCTCAGCTGTTTTCTTTATTATTTTGTGCTGGAAATTCACAAAGAGAACCAATTCTGTGTTGGCGGAAACACCACTTAGGGATCTGGACAGGTGACAACCAATTGCCATAAATGGGATTAAAGATCTCAATAAACGTCAGCTGTGGTCCCTCCATATGGTGCAGTTCAGGGTTTTCAGATTTCCACTTCTTTGCTTCTGGTACAAGCAGGTGAACAACCTGTAATATCTTTAAATTAAAAAAAAATAAATTTAATCAAGATAATCAGCTGAACTGCTTTCCAGACAGTTCTCTGCAGAAAAAAACAATACACAAGGAGCATTGATTGGCTTATTAATCTAAACGCAGTATTTTTTTGTACCTCTGACGTAAAATGGAAACCATCTCTTGTTAGAAACCCTCCATCAGGTCTTACAGCCGGTGTTTTGACTGAAATGTTCTGCCACAGCTGAAACGTCTCTCTTTTGGCTCTCTGCGATGCCATAAAGCTACAAAGCACCTTTTTTTTTCTTTCTTGCTGATGTTTCACTGTCGTTTGAATTTTTGGGGCCAAAAGGACCCGAGTGAGGAAGGATGGCGGGAGGAAGAGGAGGAGGAAGGGTCCTGATAAAAGACTGCCTTTTAGATGATTAATTATAGAACAGGGAGGGAAGCCACTACATACCAATACCACTGTTCATCCTCGCTGTGTGTCTGTGTGTGTGTTTTGCTGCTGCTGCAGTGGAAACTCAGCCGTTAAATCGCTGATCGTATCTGCAGCTCAATTAAAAATCTTTTTCTTTACGGTCGCACTGTTTAAATCGTCCGATCTTTATCTCCTACGCTTTTGAAATCTCAGATCGTATCTCATTTTATTTTATTATTTAAATAAGAATCTCAGATCACCCTTTAAACTCAAAGTCGTGTTTAATTGTGTCCTCGTCGCCATTTTGATCAGAATTTACCTCTGATGGCGTGAAAAAGAAAAGAGAATGCAGAGGAGGAGTAAACTCGCTCCGCATGCTGATGGTAGAGGAGGTTCTATCGTTCGTAAAGGTGAGGAAGGAGAGGAGCAGGACTTGGTTTTCTTCAAATGCAAAGAGGAGAAATAAATGTTAGAGGATCAGGATGAAAAGAGGAGGTCAGTCTCTTTTTGCATGCTAAAGCGAGAGGAGAAGGGATGGAGGAGATGCTGCTGGAATACTGAGGAGGAGGAGAAGGAGAATACTGATCAGGGAGGAAAAGACGGAGGCAGCGTCATCCATCAAACCAGCAGAGGAGGGAAAGAACGAGAGAGATCAGGCCGAAGCTGTTCAGACCAACATAAAATTATTAAAGAAACAAGTCGGTGGATGGAAGGCAGCGATTTTAAGGATAGAAATAACTGATGATGATGATGATGAAGGGCAGCTGTCCGTTATTTATTAGTAAACATGATCTTCAGGCCTCGCTTAGTTTGGAGGACGTGTTTGAACATTCATGCAGGTAGTTCCTGATTTAGTGATGCCTTCAAATGGAACTCGTGATTTGTGAACACGATGTTACGTTTCCACAGAATCCGTCATTTCAGCACTTCCCATTCATTGTCTATGCAAGCACCTGTGCAATGCATTCTGGTAGCATCGTAACACGTTTCAAGAGATGTTGCCACCCTCTCATTTGTATGAAGTTCAGGTCTGCACTACTTTATGCAAATCAGAGGCGTCCTGCAGCCATTCGATACCTCTGGAAACTCCCAAAAACTTTTAAACTCGAAAGCCAGATTCAGAAGTTTCTGGTGTTTTTTCTGGTGGAGCCTCTGCTGGCGAGCACCTGTCAGTCCTCTATTGTGGCACCACCCTGTCAAACACTAATCAACCATCTAACACTTTGACCCCTCCAGTTCAAAAACACCGCTGTGGACACAAACCATGAGAATGCCACAACATGAACTCGTTTTCCACTGCAGGAACTTGCAGGTTATTTTAAGAACATCTGTGTTTGTTCCAACTGCAAGAACTGACCATGCAGAACCTCTTTATGGGTCACTGTCAAGGCTCGTGTTAACACAATAAACATGAACACATTTGAAGGCACCATCAAAAAGTTCTTTTACGGCCATTTTCACATTTGAGACCTTTCGTCCAACTAATTTATTGAAAATTAGGTGAAACATTATTGGATATTTCTGCTGTTTGCTCAACACTGTTTAAACGATACCCAGCCCTTATCAGTAGTATCAGTGTGGTTTAAATGTCAGGGTTTCCTCTGACATCCACCGTGGACGGGCCTCGCTCTAATAAAAAAGGAGTGAATAGAAGAAAGGATGAAATATGAACCTTTATAATAAAGTTTAAATTCGATGTTCGGTTGTTTTCCCACTGTGGCAGCAAGTGTGTGTGTGCACATTTTAACATCATATACATCCTCTGAACACACACATATAGCTGGGAGGTGGCAACACAGACTGAAGAGGCCGGTGGGAGGGCCGGGTCTAATTCCTGGAACAATATAAACAGGGACAGGATTGATACCTCGTTTTTAGCTGCATCCATCCACACACATAGTGTTTAACAAGCCCCAGCGGTGAGATATATTTATTATTTTCTTTTAATTTATTTTTTACGATGGCTTTTATTTATTGTGGGAGGATGTACACAGTTATATTAGGTTGTACAGCGTTCAAGAGAAGGAAGAGCTGCACACACACAAACACACACATGTTAACATGTCATTTTACATGCATGTACGACTGGGAAACAACCACCAAACAAAATGTAAAACTGGTTTATTTTTCTTCTGATTGTCCAATTTTAGATCAATGAAACGCAGAGTTACATGTTCAAAAATGTGTAGAAAATCAGATAAATGTGAGGAATCACGAGGTTTAGGTTGGTCGTTTCCCATCATTCACATCCATCAAATTCATCCATGTGTCTGATTCCTCTGAGCCTGGAGGTCGACAGATAGATGGAATTGATTGATTAGAATGACCCATCAGACTCGCTTCATTCACACAGTCTGAGGAGTCGTACGAACTCTTTAAATTATTCAGTTCTTCATCCAGACGATGTTTTTCCAGGAGTTCAAAAGCAGAGAGGGGATCAGGGAAAGATATCAGCAGGGAAACAGGCTCTACCTATGAAAGTCAATGGTATAAGTGCTGAGCTCTGTCGGTAAAAAGTGAAAGTCAGTCGTTCTCTTTGTAGATGTTGTTTTGGGGAATCTTCCATTTGGAGCCAATAGTTCCATTGATTTCCCCTCCATAGTGGGCTGGGAGCAGATCTGCTGCTGGTGTAAAATGGATTTTTCTAAAATCCTGTTGGGGAAAATCCCATTTGGAACCAGTGGTAGCGATGGGATATCAACATGTACAACTACGACAAATTAGACAAATTTATTGTTTTAGAACGGGGACATTTTTCACTGGGACATTTTTAAAAACGGTGCTATGAAAACGTTTTTTAAATAAATGTACCAGTGAAAATGAATGGAGATAAATGTGAGAAATTAAGTAGCAGGTCACACTGGATCGCTCATTGACTTCTATAGAAATTATAAAGTTCCATATTATACTAACAGGAGATGAAACTCAAACTCAGAATAAACTTAGAATTTGTTTCCCTGCTGAAAACACTTGCACTGACCTCCTATTGGAAACCAATGGGAGCTGACTGACCCCGCCTCATTAAGCCCCTCCCACCCTGCAGACTCCTGACAGATGGTTGGCTAACCGACAGCGAATCCCAGCGGGCTTCATTGTACCATAGCAGCAGCGAATCACTGGACTCCTCGCCGCGCTGGACGGGGAGTCGGATGTCTTTATTGTATCATAATATGATTATTATTACTACGATTATAATTATTATTAATATTCTGAGCGGCCGCTTCTCAGCCTCCGTAGTGTCAGGACCCCTTGTGTTCAAATTATCTGTAAGCACTTTTCTGAACAGAGATTTTAAACATCCAAAAAGGTCCCCGTTTGGGTCCCTGAGCCGCCGGTTGAGAAGCGCCGCTCACGCTGGATCTTGTGTCTTAGTTCAGGATGGGATTGTTCATTCAGGCAGCGCTTCAGGTGCTTCAGGCTTCGGGTCGCAAGGCTGTGATGTCACAAATTAATGTTTAATGAAGAAGCTCAGAGGGGTTTTTTTGTAGGTTATATTTTGTAGGTTTTACTGTATTTTTTAATTATCTACAGAATGAACGTATAAATGAATGAACGTTGGGTTGAGCTACGAGCTAAGGTTACGCTATGTTAAATTAAACTACCACCTGGGTAACGTAGCAAGCTAAGCTACACAGACATGGCAAAAGTAGTTTACTGCATCAGAAGACATTTTATTTTTAATTTTATTCATTGCCTACTTCCTACTTACAGCTCACACAGTAAAAAAAAAACACATCATTCAGTCTGTTAAGAAGCTGCTAGCTAGTGTTAGCAGGTCCATGAAAGCAGTGGTGTTACTTTCATTTTACTGAAAGCTCTGCTGTGCTTCAGAAAAGTTTGGGAAACTAGCTTTTGTGAGCACTACCTACCACACTACAGGATCAACAAAAGAGCTTCACCACTAAAAAGCCATTTGATTCAGAAAACAGTGCTGTACCTCCACCCTACTGAGAAATGTAGTTAGACTAGTGACAGTGCTACTTGTTAGCTAGCACCATTATTACCACAACACTATTGAGAAATGTAGTTAAACTAATAACAACGCTATTTGTAGCGCAGCTGCTGTACAACACTGTTAGCTAGCTAGCACCATTACAGTTAAACTAGTAACACTGCTACTTGTAACAAAACCTAACACTTTTAGCTAGCTAGTACCATTATTACCACTGCACTACTGAGAAATTTAGTTAAACTAGCAGCCTCGCATAGCCAGAATCATTATGCAGTACAGAACCGCTGTGTTGCTACAAGTAGTGGCATTACTAGTTTTACTACATTAATACTACTTGTAGCGACACTACTGCCCAAAATTGAATATACACTTTACATAAACTATTAAACAAAAATATCTTGATAACGTTCATGCTACATCTGCTACAAATACCAGCAAATAAAGGTAATTTCATGGGAGTAGAACAAATGAAACAATAAGATACAAACAATAATGGGAAAAATGTCCTGACAGCTGATCCTTACTCTTTCTGTTGACCAGCTGACCTACTTTTCTTATTGAATTAAGAATCTGATGCACAAAACAAAAATGTGTGACCGCTCAGATCCTCTCGACCCGCCGCCTGTCGCTCTGCAGCGCCGCCGTTCATCACTCTGCCTGGAAAAACTGTTTATTTTCTTTGTTTTCACTGAAAACGCAGAAACACATGTCGCCTTGATACTTTCCAGGATGTAGTCAGGGCCCATTTTTTGATACCATTTGCCATTGCCTTGTTTTTATTTTTTTATTTTCGCTGAGTTAAAATGTAATGATGATGATGATGATGAATCTTTCATGTAATAGCCTGTGTCAGTTTTTATATCATTGCCATTGCCTTCTGCTGAGTTTGTATATTTGTGTGATTTCACTAAAGTGTAATGGAAAAGTTGGACTCAAGACTTGTGCTTTATTTTATTTGTGAGAGTGAATATATCAAATCAAACAAGAAAATGTCCAAACCCATGAAGGAGTGATGGAAACGGCTAAAAATGTTTTCTGAAGTTCTAATCGGAGTTTTGACGCCCCGCAGATCAGATCAGACGATTTTCTGCTCGTTTGTGAGTCGACTTGAGGTTCGGCCTCCCGCTGCGCAGCCGTCAGCCATCAAACGCTGGCAAGGGTGCAGGCTAATTAATGGAGAACAATGATCCAGGCTTTGCGGCGCTTATCAGCAGCAGCAAGAAAAGACTCGTTATCACAGGTTTTCATTATCAGGAAACGCTCTTGATTAAAATACGCCAGAGGCCGCGGCGGAGAGAGCTGACGAGTTCGGTGAAATGATTTCACTGGATTTTAAAGGTCGGCTTTGGCAGAATCAAACAGGAGACTCAACGGATTTTATTAGCTCAGTTTCAGATGAAGAGGGAAAAGGACATTTTAGAGTCTTTCACATAACTCATTCAGGGATTTTAACCCTGAACCTAAACCTGAACTCTTTTAAGGTTTGTTGCTAATTTTATAGCTGAAACCAGCAAATGTTTAACATATTTGCTTGAAAAATGACTGGAACTGTTAATTAATGCACTTTTGACTTAAGATTAATCAACTAATCTTTTGAAAAAAAATTAATAATTTTAATTGGTTAATTAATCCTGGCATTATCTGCTGCTTCTCTGGGTTAA
>OMNN01052701.1:0-12246 GCA_900302755.1 Chromis chromis
TCTGGAATTCTAAATGCTGCAATATGCTGTAACTTTTTTGCAGCGTTAAATGACAAACTTAATATTATCTTGAGATAATCATCATAACTGCACTGCTAATGACTTTCATTAAGAAAATGTTGTGTGTGCAAGTATTTCCTGAAAATCAGGCAGAGACACTTTCTAAAAATACCTTCCCATTAGATCAACGTATTACAACGCTTACATTTACACTAACAGTGAAGGTAGCTCTGTAAATATTAGAAGCATTTTCAGTATAATACACATATAAAACATTAGCACAAACTACAGGCTTAAAAATGATCAAAAAGTTGAATCAACAACAGTCTGACTGTTGGATTAGATTATTTTTTACAAGCTGTATAAACTTGTCAAAGAAGTTTACATACAGTAAAAGTGTAACATGGTGTAAGCATGAATGGACAGGCAAGCATATGTGTAAGTAAAGACATCCAGGAGGAGTTCTGCAGCCAGAAACTACATTAGCAACAGCTCACAACAACAGTGATAACATGTTAAATAATACATGACCTGCTTGGAAAGCTGCAGTTACAATGACCCTTGATTTTGTTAAAACACAAGCCAAAATGCCCAAACTTTCTCCCTGGTTTCTAACTCAACTGTGATTCATATGATGAATACGGAGGAAAGATTTAAAATGGGAGTCATTATAACTGGATGCTTTACAAATCTAGAGAGGGTATCTTTATCTTTAACTATAGTAATACTTTGTGTGTAGAACAGTCGTCTCTTCTATTGTAGGACTGATTCTATGATTTTACTGCATGTTTTCAAGGTTTTAAATGGGTTAGCGACACCATATCTAGCTGATCTCTTGCATCATCAAAATCTCTGGAACAGCATGACTTTTCATATAACAACTACTGAAACTTTGCAAACTTTTAAGTCACTACTCCAGACCCACCTGTTTCCGTTGGTATTTGATTCAAGTACAGCTTGACACCCTGGCTCCATCTTTTTTGAGCTGTAACTATTTTTCTTATTGTTTCCTTTTATTCACATTTGTTTATTCAGTTTTACATTTGTTGATCTTGGTATTTTAAGCCTGTGCAGCACTTTGACCAACTATGTTTGTTTTAAATGTGCTATACAAATAAATTTGGACTTGACCTAGTGTTCATAAATTTAAAATATATTCACCATTTGTTAATATTGAGCTACAACAGTTGTTGACACGTACATGGATTCATGCATGTAACCATGATGAGTCACTAATTGCTGTTTGAGTTGTAAAATTTAATTACTACCATTGTCGGAAGTTATGACACATAAATCCGATCATCAGAAGTGAACACGGTGAGCTTTTCATCATTTTACTGTGGGTCAATACAGATAACAAAGGCAGGTGGCAGAAAAGTAGTAAGCTGAGCTGTCCTTACAGCACACTGCATGTTTCTACAAGGAGCAGAGATGTACATTTTTACTTCACATAAAGTAATAAACATAGCCTAGCAATGTAATAACGCTGCTTATGGAATACAGGTCACATAGGTTTCATTTTGACAGCAGAGTCTGTTACTAATACGCTCAAGGAACGTGATGACTCAAACATGTTTTTTTTTAAAAGGCCTACAGTGGTTACTTGACAGCCTGCTGCACAACAGCAGTCTTAATACACAGAGGTATGTAACCGGTTATTGCATTCGGGAAGGATCATGACACCATCATGGTGTTTGACCAAATGTGGCTGTCTGATGACGAAAGAAACGCAAATTGCCACACTACAGTATAGAAGATATGTGAAATCGCAGTTACTGTGCATGTACTATGCATCCATTGAATCTTAGTAGTAGATACATTAACATACACCTTCAATCAGTTAAGAGTTCAAGCAGGTAACCAAGAGATCACACTGAAATATAGACCAACATTCCTACCTTGAGCTTTAACCACCTCGTGTTCATCTTACTATCCAAACATTAAAAGCTGTTTAGTCTGGTTGTAATCTTACAACTATTCGAATATCAATATTATAATACAAATACCACCACAACGAACGAATATTCGGATATTCGAATATTCTGGACCAGCCCTACTGCTGACAAGATCAATTGAGGCTCCCTGACTTGCATTTTCATTTCACAGGGATCTCAGTTGTGTTAAAGATCAAATCTTTGCACTTTATATGGGATCTGGTCCAAGTTACACCACAACCTACAATTCACTTTGGAGGAACATAGAAGCCAAGAAAGGCCAAAAACAGTTGAGGAGTTTGGTGGATAAGATAACATGCGCTGATAATGTAGCAGCAAGAATGAGGAGTTTGTGGTTATTTAATTAGGTTCATCTCAAATAAAAAAGAATGTTTTTGCTTTTTCACATTTTCTATTTTCGCAATCACCCCGTCAATTCCTACAATCATTCATACAACCATACAGTCACAAAGGAGTCTTTCGTTGAGTTCTTTCCACACAGTCGTCTGAACAAGTGAAAGTCAGTCAAGCTCTGGAACAGGCCGACTCACACTAGGCTCAGTTTGTGGCATGTAGCTCTTTCAGACCTGCTAATCCCGAAGCAACCAGGAACGACCTCCAGGCATCAGTTTACACGACTTGCTTTCAACAAACACCTACCACCATCCTGACTTTACAAAATAGCCCACTGAGACTCCTGTGAGGGCCAAACCACCCAGCTATAAGTCATGTTTGAAAACAAAGCGGGTCAGTAGTTGTATTTATTCCCCTCGCAGCAGTGCAGTGGAGTCAATGTTACTGTGTGTTATTTGGGAGAGGACACTAATGGGAAAATTATACGTAAACTCTGTGCTGTGCCTTTAGCGAACTAAAAAACAGATACTTAACCTAACATGAAAGCGTGACTTCAGCAAGCCGTGGAATTCAAACTATTTACAGAGGACAGCACACACGCAGGCTCACATACATGCACACCCACCCAAAAATGCCATGTTTACACACAAATACTGGAATGTGCTAAACACCTACACAACATTTCTAGTGAAATCAGAACTAACTGGTGATGAGAAATATTTCAACCTTTCTGAGTAAGAGGACACCACGTATAGATATATCAGCCTCATACACTACATTGGAACTGTTAAAGAAAGCGTTTGCCAATACAGGCATTTTACAGGAAAACCGTGTTGAGGCAACAGGAAGAGCCTTTAGCAACTCTGCACGCATAATCACAGATGGTGTGACGTCACCAAGCTGCTATCATAACCACATTTAGGAATCTTAGCAAAACTGCATTTATCACCTGTTTAAAAGTCCACAGAATAGTTTATGTTTCCATGTCATGCCAAACATTTTAACAATCCTACAAGGGTTTTCTATCCAACATCACAAACATGACCATCATCTGGTGTTACACATACATTACATACACCAGAAAATTACACACCATACACTTTTAGCTAACATGTTTTTTCTATGTGCTAAATTTCTAATACAGTGTGTACCGGAAAGCAGAAGAGGGGGAAAAAAAAAACTTGGTTAAAGAAATTGCGCAACATTTTGGGAAATGTACTTATTCACAGTTAGATGGGAGGATCAACAGCACTTTTATGTCTGTACAGTAAATATGACGCCACACCCAGCAGCAGCAGCACACTGTTAACGGGGAAACTGCTAGTTTGGCTGTGAAGGTAATAAAATCCACATACCAACACCCCTAAGACTTGCTAATTAGCTTGTTTTAGCTTGTTAATTTGTACAAAGCTGAAGAGTAAAAACGCAGCAGTAGCTTAGCTTATCAGTGTTTTCACAATAATATAATATAGTAAAGTAAAAAAATGTACTAAAGGAAAAAGGTGCATCAGTGTCAGGCCTGCTTTAAAAGACTACCCTGTAGCTGCTCATCTAACAACTAATGTACATACTGAATACAACCTTTGAGAAGATGATGGAGATAAAGACTCACAGACTCACTTGATCTTCATCACACAGTAAAACTACACAGTGCACTGTCAAACAACAATCTCATTAAAAACATGATTTAAAAATAGCCTGTGGTGTCACATATAGGTCTAGTTTTGGAAACCTTGGGAACTGATTTCTGAAGCTGTTCACACTCTCGATAAGAATAAAAATGTTGGCATTGTGACAACATATGACAGACTCAGGAAATATCTGTCTGAGCAATGAAACATTTAGAAATTCACAAGAAAAAAGAGCAGACTAGAAACCAAAAGTCAAAATTATGTAATATGAGGAGTCATTTCAAAACTCACTGTTTTAAACAAAAGCGACCTGCAGATCTGCTCTTGCGCTCTGGCTTTGTTTCTTTAAGACTTGCCATTTTCCAGATTTATGACAATTAGTTCCAACAGATTCTGGAGTTTAGGCAAAGCCTACACCTTCAGCTATTAATTACATAAGAAGATTAAGTGTAAAGTCTAATTAAGGAATTGGAATGTCTCCTGATTAGTCAGGCAAAACCACAGAGGACTGGGAAAAGTGTGGACAAGAATCACACTATCACAAAACAACACACACACAGTTGTATTGGCCTTTGCTAGGCTGTTTAACTGACAAATAAAAATGAGAAAGATGTGATTTTTGGGGTCACCACAAGTAGATATTACTGAAATTCTAATTTTAGGTTAGAGTCTGTAGACTGGAAACGTAAAAATGAGCACCACACATTAGCTTTAGATCTGGAACACCAGTTTATGGATGTATATGTGATTTCTGTTGATTCTTAGGCAAAAAGACCTCTTGAAAAAGATGTAACAGCATGTTCATACCTCTGTCACATGTGCTAAAACTGGATTTATGCTGGAGTGCACACTAAGTCAATAAAATCAAGAAGAAGCATGAGTAGAAAAAAGAGCTGTAGAACAGTTGCTCATTATTTGAGCAGGCTGCAGCTTGTTGCGACAGTGAGAGCTGAACATCGTCATTTCTGCCGATGAAGTCTTATCCAACTCATCAAAAAATTATCCCTTTTGCATAAAGGCTGATACATGAAGGAGTGGCAGGACGGAGACCCACCATGACACAATCATATTGACATAATATCACGTCATTATCACTAACACAATGACTAATGATAACGGATTTTAAAATGTAAAGGGAGGATCAGTTTAATATGGTGTCTCAATGAGTGCTGGTGACTCTGAAATAATAACACATTTTCTAATAAAATTATCCAGATCCACAATAGAATTTAGTGTGTTCTTCCTTTTAGCCATACTCCACATCTTTATGAAGTTTAATGAAATTCAGCCGTGTGGTTTTTGCGTAATCATGCTGACAGACAGACAAACAAACAAACAAGCCACACTGAAAGCATACCTCAACCTCATAATTATAAGATTCGATTGAAGAAATGATAATAAAAAAAGTTTGCCTCGTCTTGTCTTGACTTGCACTGAGTCAAGCGCTTCCACTGTGTGTGGAGGCTGAAAGCAAACGTGACCTTTGATTTTAAATTAAACTACAGCAGGGTGACTTTACACAAGGTTAAAAAGACTGTAATGCTGTCAGGAGCTAAGCTGACTTCCAGCAGCTACTGAATGCTTTAAAAAAATCATGCAGTCAGCTGTCTTGTGACCACCTGTCATGCTCTAGATGTTTTAGATTAGATATTAACATAAAAAACAACTTTAAATCAACTTTCATGAATAATAATCCTTCTGTAATATATGTATATAGAAAGGTCTATTTCCCTTACAATACTGATATTAGTCTTTTAATATTCTCCTTTATCTAAATTACTAAAACATAGTTTCATAATTCAATAAGCATTAAATCTGTCTTTGATTCTGGGAATTAGACCGAACAATAGGGAGTTCAGTATTAATACAGTTGAAGAAAAAAACACATTGTGCTCAACTGCAGACAAAGACAGAGAGCTGGGACAGTGCAAACAAAATCAGAGCCCAAAAAGTACTAAATGGACATGGACATCCAAATCACTTGGACTGTTCAAACTTTTCATCAACTTACTACCAACAGACAAAAAAGTGGTGTCATTTTTGTACTTTTTAAGTTTGATTTTAATTTTAACTGCATGACTGCATTTGTGAAATTACATCATCATCAAGATACCCAGAGAAGCACGTGAAAACGGTGAAGTGTAGGTGTTGTTTCGACTTTATCGGCTCTCTACGACAGTATCTTTTTTGTGCTAACCACTGGAGGTGCCCAAGTTTATAGAGCACAAAATAATACAAACAATGACAGGATACAGGGGGAATCAGATGGACCAATGCTGCATTCATTTGAACCCTGCCAGTCTACCAAGGAAGCAGCAGATGACTCAGAAAAAAGAAATGAAAACACAGGATGCCACAGAGATGGTTTACTTGACTACATTATGCCAGAGGTATTCAGCATTTCTGAAGGTCATTAAATAGTTTTCTCTCTGAGCCTCCACAAGGGGGCTTTGTCATGTGACAAATTGTGTAAAAGGCAAAAACACACAGAGACAAAAAAGTCACAGAGGACGGATCCATCCCCTGAAGGCAACACAAACCTGGATGATATTTTTGAAACCATTAGGGGACTGTGGCCATACCATGTCTCAAAACATTAATGACAGGAGGGGAAAAAACCTGAGGGCAAATATCTTAATGGTCATGACCTGGCAACATTTTTCCTACTCTTGGAGGGGTTAGTGAGATACAAAGGAATTCAACAAAACTGAGCGGCATGTAGACCTAAATGAGCACCAAAACTGCACTGTACTGCTTAATTAGCTTAAATGCAGCCTTAACTGCACCTCTCCTCCCACCTCGGCGCTAAGTACGTTCATTTGGTGCCAGGAAATTACCAAACACGCACAGAAGCAAATAAATAGACTGGTGCTGCAAGAGGAAAATTGGCTTGGCGTTTGTGTTCTGCCAGCAGGAAAATAGAGCCTTCAGACACAATTTTAAACTGACAAGAGGCGACGCCTGATGTGAAATGTGCAAGACATAATGCACCACCTACTAACAAGCAGTCTTTGTGAGAAAGCAGAAACACATGAAGGCAACAGATTGTCTAGAATACTACAACATACGCAATTTAATCCTGACTGGGGACCGACAGACAGGTGACACATTACAAACATGAATGGTTGACCCCTACAGTGAGGGGATCCTGTGGCTCTGTGATGTTGCAGGGGGCACTTTTGGTCCACGTGTACTAAGTGATCACTTTCATCATATAAGGAAGCATTTGTATCCTGATAGGAGTGGTCTCTTCTGAATGACAATGCCCCTATTAATAGGACAGGTGGGGTCACTGAATGGTTTGATAAAAACGTGGTGAATCATATCCTATGGCCTTCCTATGGTCACTTCATCTCAACCCAGTGAAAATCCAAAGAGAGATTTTGGACTGACACGAAAGATAACACTCCACCACCATCATGAAAACACCAAATGAGGGATTATTGTTTGGAAAAATGGTGCTACATCACTCCTGTAGATTTCCAGAGCTTTGGAGAATCAATGCTAAGGTGTGTTGAAGCTTCATGTTGGCTTTTTCTTCATCACCTGCCTGTATTCTGCATGTCAAATATGTCCGTAGCCACCACATCCATCAACAAACCACTTGCGCATCTGTCGTGTGCATCTATTTTTAATAATCATATTTCAAGAGCCCTAAGATGAATGGATCACTGCCAACCGTAATAGCAACAGCAAAAATCACTCCAGGGCTGCTTGAGATAAAAAGACAACATGGCAGCGTGATTGATGAGCTAATTAGAGCTGGCCATTAACAGCATAATTCACATTACCAACAAGGTGCAGCAACTGTCAGCTATGATAGTAGACAGGACAGGAGGGCAGCGGAAGGACGGACATCATTAAATAGAGGAGACCCACAGTACTGGTGTTAAAGATCACAACAACCAGCCTTCAAAAAGACCAAACAACTTCTGAAAGCTGTTGAATCAACTGTTCTCTGGCACCGTCTCAACAAAAACTGAATATGATAAGCTTCACAATGGGGAGTTTATTGTAAGGCTGGTGTATTGGATTACATGAAGTAGGTATTCTGGTTTCTGGTGTTTCAGTGTACATTATAAACACAGTGCTGTAAAACAAACATCTGTTTGAGGGCGGTATTTGTCTAAGAATTGGCCTACAAACTTTCTTTGTACTATTTATTGGTTAGCTGTATTGCTTAGTTTACTGATATTTAAATACTGATAAGAAAGACAGATTGGCTAGACATGACCAGCACTTTCATTTCCTTCACAAAGAATTACTAAAGTATTTGACTAAATTAAAGTTCAATAGACGGTTGTTTGGGTACTGTCTTTCTCTCATTCGGAGCCAGCAAATATCTTGGCAGAGTGCAACACACTCTGTACGGCCTATTTATGAGATTCTGACACCTTAACTGCTGCATCTCATCTGCCAATGGAAAGACTGTAGCCAGCCAAGATTCGCCACACTTAATATTTAATGTCTTAGTTCAGAATCATCTTGCTCTGGATAGAAACACGAGGGGTGGCTGTTAGATCTCACAGGTGCTTTGGGCTTTTCACAAAAGAGTGTGAGAAATCCTGCGCAAAATGGGTGCAAGCAAAAGCACTGAGCATGAAGCTCTCTGGGACTCTTCCTTTACACGAGGCAGACGCTGAGTCAACATTTAACCAGCGAAGTCTGAAAATGCATCTTTTCTTCTGCATTTTGCCCTTTAAAGACAACATCATTTACAGATGAATTATTAGAAATCGTATGCTATGAACTACAAACCAGTCTTCATGCTTGGGATAATACAGTGGCTCAATGTAACGCTTTGATGGGAAATCACCAGAAATTCTGTCTGACACAGAAATGAAACGGAATTAAGTAGCTGAAGGATATGCACCATGTAGTTCCACTCTATACACCTTTTCTAAGCAACAACCTGCTCCACGGCAGCATCGGTTAAGAAAATAATCTCCATTCAACAGCTGATATGCTGTAAGCAAAAATCTGCTTCTATTTCACCTACACAGTTAACCTGCTAACCTAAAATAGGCCAAGGAGACAAAGGTTTCCTACTCCTCTTACAAAAAGAATGTGAGAATGGAAGAACTGCAACGGCAACACGTTTGTAATACTTTGGAGGTTGGACAACTTTACTGCAGATCATAAATCTATAAAAGTGCTCAAAATAGAGTACAAAACTGTAAGAGTGTACATTCAAAACCAAATGCTCAGTCTTTTTAACCTTGCTCAATGCTCTCATTGTCAACTGAGATGTGTCACATCTGAAAGCATATAACATCAACAAATGTTGACGCAAAATGTAACACTAAAATTACCAAAAAAGCAGTATAAATATCCCTTAAGGCAAAGGCAATTTTGACATTATAGTGTTATACAATTTTTTTCTGATATTTTACCACTACTAATTTTTGCCAATGTTTTTTGTGAAATTCTACAACTACTGTTTGTTTTTTATGTTTTTTTGTCAGACATGTTACTGGTGTTTACATTAGGGCTGTTCCGAATAGTAGTTGCCGTCCTTCAAATATTCGGGTCCAATTAATGACGATTATTTGAATATTAACCTCGAGCCGTTGCAGTGAACCAGCGGGGTTGGTAGGTCCACGTACTGGAACATCGGCGGTGTATTAGAGCTTCTATGCTCTGCGGCACATTGCAACCTTGGCAGCGCGCTCCACAGCTACCGGCAACGCACTGCAGCGGCCGGCGGCGCGCCTCTCACAACTATTCGAGTATCAAAATTACTATTCGAATACCACCACAACGAACAAATATTCGGATATTCGAATATTCTGGACCAGCCCTACTTTACATATTAATTTATTTGCTCCTTTTGTGAGATATTTTACATTTTTGGCACATATCCCAAAATTGTTGTGTGCAAAAGTAAAATATTTATAGATGAGCATAATACAACAGCAAATGGGATTCTGAGGATCCCTCCAGGGATGAAGAAGAAACCAAATTTAAAATGTATGTAACTGCGCAAGACTTGACACCAAAAGAACTTCAGTATCAGCTTCCAGTGCTTCAACAGGTTGAACCACTCATACATTGATTTGCCGCGGCCAAAACAAAGACACAAGTGTGCAGTAAATACCAGAGGAGGTGATATTTTGACCCGACCCTGATTAGACTTCTTACTGAAGTTTGGTTAGTGTTAATTATTAAACAAGGAGATTTAAAAGAAGCTAAAGGGAGTAAAGGCACACCACATTTAGACATGTGACTGATTTGCATCACTACATCACCTGCTTTTTATAAACACTGAATGAGCTCATCAGCAGTTAAACCAAACAATGAACATACTAGAAAGGTATGTTCATCACTAGCATTCATGCTTTATGTGTCACTCATTAATAAAAGCTATTACGTTAGATTTCTCTGTGATATAAACATGTGTACTGTCACTATAGTATAGAAACAATTACATCATTGGACTCAGTATAACATAATTATGTATTTGAGACTTCATCTACTTTTAAAGATAATGCTATCGCTATTTCGGTAAGTTATTTAAGAAGTAAAAGTTGCATATCTATGTGATGTTTAGACATCGGAGACATCGGGTGAATGACAGATCAAATATGCCATAGGTCCAGATGCCTGTCTTTATTCTTTCTCTATCATCAGTCCGCTCTTTAATTGAGCTCCTCTTTGTAAACAAGTTGGCTGTAGCTTTGTGTATACGTTAATATCATTATGAGACATTCACAGCCCACCTCAATAGCTCTTGGGTCATGTGAAAGTACTACAAGTGACTTTGTGGGTCCAGGAGCCAAAACTGGAACTCCTTCAGTCAAAATAAAGGTCAGAGCCCTAAATTTTGAGAGAAAGATTGGCTACACAATTTACAGTGGGACTGACACTACACTGGGGCACTGTGGACACAGAATACTGATGAAGTGCTCGACAAATCCCGAGTAAAGCACTTGTAAATGACACAGAAGCTTGAAGGGCAGAACTGAAGGCCAGTGGTGAACATCAAGGACTCTACAAGAAGTGAGATCATTTTACCAGGCACTTCTTATAGGGCTCATAGTGGTGTCTCATCCTGGATTAACTGTCTGAGCGTGCAATATGCAAATTGTGCACTTTTTATGCATCAATACAGCTCCTTATGTAACACCTGACAACATAACCATACCAGCTTAAGTGACAGCCTAAAGCATAGAACAGGTTAGACTACTTAGTACACGATGGCAATATTCAAAACATGAAAAAGAAAACATATTTTTACACTTTCTATTCCAAATGCATATCTGAGTCCAGGGTCCACTCTTGTGACGTGTCTTTGTATAACAACATTTAGAGTTGATGATATTCTAACTCTACATATATTTCCTATTTCTCAGATGCCTTCCCTCCGCGGCGTTTTTTCTTTCATCCTCAGATATCAACAAGCTTTCAAGGCAGTCAAGTATTTTTAAGCGCATGGCGCGAAGTTTGCTTAACACAGCAGAGTCAATATTAATAGAGTGCTATTTAAGCCCAGGTTTATACACAGAGCAGCCAGAGGGTCAATGATTGACCAGGCCTTGGTGGGTGTCAATAAAAAAACTAAACTATGTCAAGATCTGAGGATCTTACAATTGTTAACCAGGTTTGATAGAACGTGTAACAAAAGCCATAACATTCTTCACCTTTAATGTGAAACTGCTGGGAAGACGTTTTATTGCGTCCATTAACCTGCAGTCATTTACTGAAAAGGTAGCATGACTAGCATTCCTGTCCTGAGTGCTATTGTTACAGTGTGTGTTGTTTTTCCTTCGTATTCCCTGGACTGTCCAGTCATGCTAAAAATATGTCATCCTCATCATGATTTAACTGTACCAAGAACTTTTCCAAAAAACTGGAAACTGCTCAATAACCACATAGAAATAACTAAATACAACACAGCAGTCGCAATCTACTCTTATTGATTCCCATAACAAAGAACGGCTCCTTTTTATTCAGGTGTGGGATACGACTGAACTTAATGCTGAGGAATTCAAACAAAAGAGTAAATCTATAGACAGCCGGCCTTATCTGAAAGATGCAAAACTAACTTCTCCTCTCACACGCGGCCGAGTCAACTATGCTGACAGAAATACACAATAGTGTGATTAGTAATCAAACAACGTAGGCTCAGGAACGAGTTACCACTGGTCTACATCTAAAAGGAGTTTGAGCTGATTTATTTGGTGCACAAATATTGACAGTCTACAGTATCAGAGGGTTTCATTAAGAGTCAAAAGTAAAACTCAATACATCAATAAATAATAAAACTGACCTCAGAAAAATAAATAGCTTTACTTTATCCTTCTTACTTTGGATCGTTGGTGGTATTT
>OMNN01052702.1:0-13770 GCA_900302755.1 Chromis chromis
CTCCCCCATCGCGGTTGCCCCCCTCCCATAGTCGCTTGGCCACGGGGGTGCAGACCACGGAGTAGGGAGAGCCCTCCTGCTGAGGAGGAAAGAGAGAACACTGGTTAATTACCACCTGACTGCAACACTTGGGACAGCTCTTAAATGCTGACAACAATAAAACAACACAATAAAACACCGTCATTTATATGGCTTCAAGGCCTATATAGTACAAATCTTACATTTATCCTGTCACACAGTAACAGAAATTCACTCCTGTTAATAAGTCTTGTTATCGTTCGACTTTCTTGTAGCTTATTATGTATATTTGACGTCTTCACTGAAATAACGTGTCTCTGCTCCTTATCACTAGAAATGATTAGAATTTTATGAAATGTTATAAGCTTCAGGAAAAACAAGCAGAGACTCAAATTCACACAGTTAACACCATGTATCCAAGGAGTGAGCTGACTGTTTAAACAGTCATCAAGTACTTAAGCTGATGACGACATGAGCTGCACCAGAATCCATCGCATTCAGTTCAACTATATTCAATAACATATATATTCACTTAAATGCTCCAAATTCCGTTTAAAGAAATCTTCGGCAAATAAATTAATATAATTCACACTGTCTAATATTTTCTGCCCTTTTGGCACAGCAACATTTAAATGTCTCATTAGTGTACAGTCTTTCTAAGTGCAAGAAAATAAAAATGAAAGAAAGAAAAAGAAAACTCTAATCACCTATAATGAACAGAAAAGTTGGCAACATAGTTTCTGCAGTTTTTTATCTGCTGACATCTTCCATCGATAGGGAATGTTAACATTGTGTTCTCCCTTGAGCCGTTTACCGACAAACCTGTACATGTGATGGCATTTGCTTATCTAGATCAGACGTATGTGTTAATGATCCCACTGCTTTCACAGTGTAGCCTTCCTCTTCAAAAAGTGATTAGCACTTGACATGTGATGTCAGGTGATAACTATTTTTGAGCAGTAAACAGGTGCTTTCCTCTAAATTAGGTGACAAGGAACTAGCTTCTCCACTTTCTCTGTTACCTGCATTTGAAGTAGCCAGACTTAATGTTTAAAGTCCCCTTTTCATTGTACAAGTGAGGGGACAAGTTTCAACATAAAACTTTCAAAATACCTGACAATACATGAGAAACAGCACTGAAAACAGCAGCTGATGAAAATAAGTGCCTTATATAGGCTGTTAAAAATTGTTTGTGGAAGGTATATTTCTTTAGGTAACCAGATTTGGGTACAGCAGGCAAGCCAAAAACTACATAATAATATTGTGACGTCACTATCTTAATATTGAAAACTGGACTAGATGGGAAAATTCCATTTTTTAAAAATCCATTCTAATGTAGTTCATCTCACTACTATTGCAATTCTTTATTTCAGAAATACCCTTCAAGTTATGATTTGCCAAATAATACTGATGAACACTGTTTAATAAATTATATTTATCTTCATATAGATTAGCTTACTCTTACGTAGGTGGAACAACAGGGTGCAAGCATTCCTTTAAAAGGTTAGAGCCTACTCATAATGCCCTTTTTCAAATTATGTTAACACGGAATGACAACTTATGTATTTCACTTAATCTAAACATAGAAAAAACACTAGATACTGTTAAATACATTACTGAAGCAACACTTTAAGATAATCACACATAACATACCTGCTGCGACTGTGGAGTTGGCTGAGGTGTGGTGGCTGTCTGTTCAGTCTTCACTTTGGACACCAGGGGCAGGGGCGTCAGACAGGAAGCGGGCCTTCCTACTGTCGCGGCAACAATACCGACTCCGCCCCCTCCCACTGTTTGAGTGACGGGGCTCTGAGGCTCGGAAGGTGGGGTCTCCTCAGTGTGCAGACCCTGGGAGTCACAGCTTGGAGAGGAGACCTGGAGATATGGTGATATAAAGATGGATTCAAGTTTCATGAATATATACAATATATTATGCCATGATTTCATGTTTATGCAATTCTAAAATTATTTCCTCATAGTAGTGTTGGTATTAAACCTTGAATGCTTGGAATCTGCTAAAATGTGTCTGTAGCATTGAATATACGTGGAAAAATCTCAAGTAACAAAATTGTGGCATCAAATGTCTGACCATACAAGTCCCCTGATAGTTGACCAAATATTAGTTGATGAGGGGAGTCTTAGTTGACAGAGTTTTGAATGGGTGGTTGCTTGCAAGAAAAAACATCTCAAGCACCACAGGAAGTGATGACACTCAGCCACTTATTATTAATATGTTTTACTTGCTATGATTTTAGTTAGTCACAGACAGACATTATCCTTTACACAACAGGTCCCAGCAGATATTGGATAGTAGTTAAATAAGTCTGGCAGGAAATCCAGATCATTTTAGAGGGTAAAGGATGACCCAAAGAACGTTGTGTGGGGCTCACGGGCCCAGTCTGGAAACATGCACACAGCACACTCCCATGCACACCCCAAATAAGAGGCACACTGAGAGGGCAGGTGAAGAGACGGACAGTGCCGGTAAATCTTTATGGATTTTTTGATGGTCCACCAGCCCACTAATGCAGCGGCCAAGTGTTTTTTTTTCTTTCTTGATGGGGGGCTGGCAGTGGCACAGACCGATCGCAACATTAAGGTAAGATAGTTCCTGTGATAACTTACTGAGGACGGGGTACTCGTCCAGTTGTGCTCTGTGGACTTGAGGTGCACTTTACAGTGTGATCAGGCTTATTAACAAAATGTTCAGTCTCCTTGCTGTTTTTTCCCATCATAGTCGAAATAAATAGCCTACCATTGTTGATGCTGCTTGCTTCGTGCATGTACTTGTAATCTTTATATTTTAAAGGCTCATTATTAGCTGCAGCTTTTTATTTTTTGTAATATATAATAATAATAATAATAATAATAATAATAATACAGTACAATAGTCACACAATAGAAACACACAATAAAAGGCAATAAAATACAATAAATAAAGTACAAATAATGCTCAGAGTATGGACAAGAGAATAAAAATGGACTTCAAATAAATATACGGGAGATATAAAACTTGGTTGCAGCATCAACCGCCTACGTATCACAGTGTTAACAATGTTAGCCTACTTATATTCCCTCTCAGCCACAGAAGTTAAATCATTGTCTGATGCCCTGAAAATATATATGCAACGACTAGTCAATAAATAACCATTAGTCAAATAGGGATTCTCCTCCCCTTATATGATTTAAGTGTTACAATTTTCAAATTCCCGTTCACTAGCCCTTTAAGACCTACGGGAGCGCTGGCGATCCCATTTGCGTATCTATTGTTCAATGCGGTAGAATAGCGGGTGTCACATCGCTAAGTTCCAACGATGCACTTTATCACATTGTGAGCATGAACTATCACGTGGTTCCAGACCCTCACCACACACTCCCTACACTCTCCCATACCTACATATATATGGAACTGCAAAAACCGTTCCTCTGTGTGTTATCATGGACAGTATTTTGTCACAAGCCCTATCACAGCTCTACTGGTGGTATTGAAGTGAAATGTTTGACTTTGAACTTTGATTGCACCATTGATGTATATAGCATATATATATATATACTGTATATGTATATATATCTATATCTATATCTATATATATATAGTTTACTTTGATGTACATGTTGTCTTTCTGCAAATTGGTTCTTTCTGTATATAGTTATGTCTGACTGTATATGTATTTTGATAAAAAATGGCAATACAGCATGTAAAAATGTAAAGATAAGCTCTGGCTACTTGTTCAATTGTAGGTCTTAAAGGGCTAGGAGAAACAACAAAAACCTTTAAGCAGCAACCTACATGCCACAAATGGGAAGTTTTGACAAAGATTGGGATTGTGCAGAATAAGGTGGGCCTGCCACCCCCATCGCTATTTTGCAGGGGCACCGTCACTACATCCTGGGCTTTGCAACACCCAACATGACTGGGACTGGTTTTACAGAAAGACAAACAAGCCAGAAGCATTTTATCCCCTATAGCAGAATGATGAGTGAGGTTCAGCCAGACTGTTCTCTAGCTCTGATACAGCGTTGTGGCGATAGCTCTGGCTATGTGAGGCAGGCCTGCTTGTAACACTGGAGGGGTGTGAAAAGATGACTTTTTCTTTTGTGAAAAGCTTTCATGCTGGACTATATGTTAGTATCAAACTCAACTTCCCAATATTCCTTAGTAGCTTGCCAAAGTGGCTCGTGGAGTAAACATATCATGTCTGAAAATAACTAACATTTTAAAAGCAGCCAACGACATAACACATCCTTCAGTAGTAAGTGCTGTTTTGTTTTTTTTTACATATTTCTCGTAACACATAGCTGGTATCATATTGACTCTGTGTCTGGAGGTGTTACAGGGAACTTTCAAGGAAATCACTTTTCCTCATTAATATGCAGATTTATGCAGCAAGGCACTCCGAATCTAATCAGATCATCTGCTACTATAGTACTGTAGTGTCAGTGCAATGTTTCAATTATTCTTGATTCACAAGAACGTATCCACAAGCACAGACATCCCCATCACGACACAATGCCATGCATGTCACACACAGGCGACATGGTGGGAGCACAAAGAAACACCTATATAATTTTATAATAATTTCCATATTAACAGAAATATTCCTACGTACAAAGGACCTTTTTACCACAAGTTCCACATCTGTATTCAGTTGTTAGGAAGTCTTAAATGGGTGTTTATGAATGTTTCATTATGAGGTTACCTTGAGGAAAAACTCTGTGCCTTTCTCCATGATCTGTTGGATCTGGAGGAAGCCGGCGGTGTACATGAGCAGAAACTGGTCTCCAACATTCATGCTGAGGCGTCCTGTGTAGCAGAAGGCCAGGATCTGCTGGAAGCTCTGTGGCTGCACAGCCGGGGGCAGCTCAACCACTGAGCTCTTCCCCCCGGCGTTGAACAGGTCCCGGAAGTAGGAGCTGCTGGCTGCCAGCACTGCACGGTGGGCCTGAGGGGTAAACAGCAGGGAAGGGTAAGTCATAAGGGTTTAAAAATATACCGATTCTGATGCCTGACAGGTAAAGTAAATAACATGAGGCAGCTTTTTACTGCTGGAATTAGGGACAAGTGTGAGGTGGTGCATATGGATACAGGAGCTGCCCCTGCATATGTACACTTAATTGGCCCTTTCAGCCTTTCTGTTTCCATTGGGGTTTAGAATCCGTCAGCGTGGACTTGGACATTAACTCTGAGTGTGCCAAAACAACAACAAATAGTAGTAACTGGAGGTAACCCTGGAGGTAGTTTAGTTCTTAGTTCTCTGTTTGTTGTGTTACTCTATGCGTTCAAATTTTACATTGTTCAATGTGCTGTTTGATAGGAGAAGACTCCTATGGGCGAGGTTGTCTAGAGGGCAGAAAAAAACGTTGCTTGTTGTCCCCTCCAAGTTTAAGCAATCAGTATTTGTCTTCTTCGAGTTTAACCATTCAGCACCAAGACCCACACAGCAGTGTCTAAGGGCAACTTTGAGGCAGAACAATGCGTACCCCCACACCACTATAAACTTGTCAGGCGCAGTTACAGTTACAGTTAAACAAACAACAAAGAACCCAAGGTGTTGGCCCGGCCCCCAAAGATCCCAGACCTCAATGCAATTGAGCATCCATCGGATGTGCCGGAACAAGCCAGATTCACACTGGAATCCACAGAACCCAAATGATCTGCTGCTAAATTCCTAATGCCAGACACCACAGGACAGATGGATACGGTTTAAAATTTAAATCTCAAATATTTTACTGGTTACATAGTTTGCACTTGTATGTGCAGTCAAGTTTAAGGAGACAGTAAACCCCCAAACATAAATGTATTGGAAGACTGGGTATATCTCAGCCACCAGACAGATGATTACAGTTAACCTGACTTTGGCTGAGATTTCTCTTGAATTGAAAAAAAAGAAAATTCACTTTTGAAGATATAAAAATTGTATCCACCTGTAAAGGAATCTTTTGCCATTGTATTGCAGTAGCTTCTGAAATACAGGCACATTTTAAATCTTGGCCTTACAATGTGAAATTCTATTGAGCAATGACAAAACAAACGATTTATCCCTCAAGTGAGAGAGGTGGCCAGAAGGAGAAGATGAATACATATTTGAAATTATGAAAAGCAGCACCTTGGCAGTTTTTCAACTGTGCTATATTGTTCTGTTAAACCAATAGATTCTAACCAAAGTTATGTCAATACCTTCACAGCCAGCATTTCAGGGCCAATGAACAACTGACAGAAACAGAATCTGCACACTCAACAAGCAAAAATAAGAAAAAATACATTTTTTTTACTCAAGCCTTTATTTACACAGTTTTGATTCTGCATCCAGTTGGGTCACAGTTTTCTCTTTAAAAAAAAATTTATTTAGCTATAGTAGTTTAAATCTGACCTTGAAGGCATGTCCCTTGACGACCACGGAGACATCACAGTAGAGGCCCTGCAGCCGCTGTTCGTTCAGACACTCCAGGACGTTGTTGCCAAAGTTAGGGATCGCCATCTGCAGCGTCTGAGCCATAACGCTCTGCCCAGCACCACAGGGTCTGTAGGAAATAGAAAGGTATAAGTTAGACTAGGAATAACAGGGTCACTGAAAGGTTCTGAAGAATGGATGAGATATAGCACAGGAAAAATAGAGAGGGAGAAATCAAAAGGAAGGTAGGATATGTAGATAAACAGATGATAGGGACGTATGGATAATTGAGGGGAAGGTGAGAAGAGTCAGGATGGGTAAATGAGGAAACATCAGAGAAGTGATGAGAGGGAGAAGACAAGATGAGGCACCACAGCGGGAGAAAACTGTAAATAAATGAGTTATAAGACGAGGATAACAGAGCAAAGAAGGACTGGAAGATGTGCAAACGGCAGACGAGACAGAACTGAGGAGGGAGAAAAGAGATAAAATAAAGAAGCAGGGTAAGTAAAGTGTATGATGATTAATGAATTAAGTATTTGGTAAACAACTTTAATTCAAAACTCTAACTTCCAAATGAAAGAGAATTTTGGGCCACCAGCGACAGTTATATAAGCCTTTATCTTTTTTTTAACCTTGTTTCATTACATCTAATTCACAGTTAATAAACTGGTGGTTTTTGGCCTACTTTGTTATTTTCTTGTCGCTTTTTCTCAGTCAAAACAGAGTCGCTTACATAACTCATCTATTTCACTCGTCTTCGTCACCATCCAACAAAGAAGGCTGTGATCAAAAGTGGAGGAACTGTCAAAACTTGCAACAAAAAGTAATAAAATAAACAAGGAATCCATCTCTAAAATAATTTTTCCTCAAGGCTGAAGGCATCGCTTTTGAATGGACCCTTTATTTTTGTTTTTAAATGCACAATACATACATAGTCTTACTCTAATGCCAAGTAGGATGGAGCAGAGGTAAACAGACAAGAACACAAAGGTGAGTCACGACTCTGCTGAACAAATATCTTCTATAAAGGATTGTGGCCTCCAAGTGATGGATGGTGGCCAAGCTTAGCTTGACACTGACAAGTATTTGGAGCGAGCGTAGTGAGAAGATGATGATGATGAGCTCCTATCCTGGCTACAACCCCAAACATACCACTAATAGGAAACAATACTGATTAGCTTTGTTCTTACACTGGAAGGAAGACTCACAGACAAATCCTAGCAACCTAAACTGCAAGCATCTACATCACCTCCAGTTTTCCTCATAAATTCTGGGAAGGCCGTACATTGAAGCAGCAGCAGACGAGCAGAGGTCACAGAGAAGGCATGCCAGCAGATATTTCACAGTTTTTACAGCTCAGATAGAAAATTTCACAAAAATGTGTTGATATTGTTGTTGTTGTTGACTGTCTGGAGTTTGCTTGAACTGAAGAATCTTTGTCATCTGCTTGATTAAATGAAAAAAGGCACACTTCATGATAATAAAAAAGGTTCATTTGACAAATGTTTAAGCATGGAGAAAGGTTAAAACTGTGTACTTTGTTGTTATTTAAAGTGTACTGTATATACAGTAAGTTGTTGCACAGCTCAGTTAACATATCAATGCTTTTAGAACTGGTTGCTTACTTTATGGGACAACATCTAATGTAAGCTGCCAGAGTTACCTGTACAGCAAAATACACCCTATGCTATTATCAATAACATTTTTAACTTTAAAGTGGTAGCATCTTACAATAACTGTATCTGTTGAAGTGTGGGGTGTTTGAGCTTAAGCATAATTAAAAACCAAAGGGTAGATAGACTATATAGACTACTATAATTTTCATCTTTTGTATGCTTTTCTTTATTTTCGATGACACTTTTGATTTTCTTAGAATAGCATAGGTAATACCTGTCTTTCACAGATCTGTGGAGAGATATTCTGCCGTTCTTCACAGATGAGTTTTCTGTTTCTCTTAGCTGGCAGGGTTTTCTTGTTCTGCCTAACACTTTAAAACACTCCAAAGCTGCTCTACTGGATTCAACTCAGGGGGAGATACCTGTACTGGCAAGACTTTATGTATAAATTGTATAATGGCTTGCCATTTCAGACTTATGCACTGAGGTATAATCACGAAAAACATCTATATTCGTTTACATACACCGATTAGCTACAACACTGAGACCAACTGCCAAGTTTTGTGTAGGTCCCACTTGTGCTGCCAAAATAGCTCTGGTACCTATCAGGGCATGAGCACTGAACTGCTGGGGATGTCCAGTGATGTTGGCAACTAGGATGGGACACTGACATCCAGCTCATTGGGTCCTTGGAGTTGTATAGTGGGGCCTCCAAGGATAAGGCATGACCAGCGCATCCTGCAGAGACTGAAGTGGTATCTAAGGAGTTTGGAGGCCGGGTCATAATGCTCTTTTTATTGTGTTCTTTGAGCCATTCTTAAACAGTTTTTGGCAGACTGATGGGGTATCTTAAATAAAATGTATCCCCACATAGGAGAGTGCATAGTCACTTACAGTCTTACAGTCACAGTTGGAAATCTTGCAGACGCACATGACAAGGTGTAAATGTTATTAAAGCTCACTGACTGACGACTGTCATGCCGGACAACTCCTTACTGGGCAACACAGCGAGAGGCAGCCATCCTCAGTACATTCTGACTACAGTCTGAAGCAGGGTTTGAAGTAAGCGAGGTAACTTCAGGTTTAATTGCGGGTTTTTCAAGGACTGTGACAGTGGTCGCTTCTTATTGGGGTAACATTCTTCTCGGGAGCTGCTTAAGTTCAAGATCAACGTGTATAAAAACACCACTTACAAGCCAATAAATTATTTTGGAAAACAGT
Organism: Chromis chromis; assembly: GCA_900302755.1. NCBI lineage: Eukaryota > Metazoa > Chordata > Actinopteri > Pomacentridae > Chromis > Chromis chromis. The sequence continues at coordinate 9,251 of OMNN01052702.1, forward strand.
GTCACAATTCCTGGAAGATCCTGTGGAGCTTGGTGCACAGAGTAAGAGGGGAAGGTATGTTGGTTGTTAGATAATGCCTAAACCCTTTGGCTTTCCTTACAAGCATAGATATGAGATCTAGTAAAATCTCAATGCAGGGAACTCAGTGCACCTTGTTTTTTTATTTTTCCTGTTGGCTGCAAACTATTTTGAAGCAATTGTTCTGTAGGCCTTTTAGTGGTAGGCTATAATAATAAAACAGTGACTGATTAAAGCACTACAGCCCTTGTTGAGCTTCTAAGATTAGCAGTAAGCCTACTTACCGGGCTGAATTATGTTTTTTATTTGTTATTAACAGCTCCCAAGACTGCTTAACAAAGCCAGGTTTGCAGCTGAAAGAGTAGGGCTAAAACTGTCTTACATGCTATGAGAATAGGCTACATTTAAGCAGCACATTCATTTAATGCAAGTTCCACTTGAAATTATAGTCAGATCTATGAGTGCCTTTATGATGGGGCCGTGTTATTGATAACCCTATTAACTTACGTATTCACACACTTGGCATATTTTTTTATTGCTAGGTTTCCTGACTTTGGCTTTTGCTTTATTTTTTAAATTGTTGATATTGGTTTAGGATTATAGGTTTTTCTCTAAAGGAGACTTAGACCTGTTCATGTTTGCGATTGGTCAGCTTGTGCACCCACCATCCCTTTTATGTGAACAAGCTTAGAGATAGAAAACCTGGGAGTTGATAACTAGTTTAATGGGACTGCTTAGCGCATCTCAAAATGTAAACACAATCCACCCACAGCACAACTTTCCTTATATATAAAAACTATTATTCAACAACAAACCTCCTGAAACTGACCTTAGAAATGGCCCTAGGACAAAAAACATCTTAACCACCTACATCTATGACAAACGTTAGCTCCATCGATTCAATGAGAAACTGAAAAGACGGCTCTCTGCTTCTTAAGCAGCTCCCACCCAGATGCTCAAGAGCAAAGCACTTTGAGAAAAAATGTACACTAAAAGGCATTTAATCACAAACAAGTCGGGCAAAGGTGGCCCTCAGGAAAATTTCTCACCAACCAACAAAGAGAAGTGGGAATTTAGGAGGCAACACTTAGCAAGGGATAGTCCAAATTCAGGTGAAAGAGAAAAACGTAAGAAAAAACACTAGAAGAGGCTGATAAAAAAATAATCTAATATATGTCCATGTGTGGGGTTATTTTTGTGTGTTTAGTGGTTTGTTTTCTTTTGTCTTGGGGTTAACATGCCACATGTGGACAACTTTACCATGTAAGAATCAGCTTAGGTTTGAAGTAGGCCCGAACAATTATTGGATTTCAAACTGAAATCACAATTGGAAACAATACAATTAGCAAATTGCGATGGCCTCAATTTAGGATATACGTTATACAGCGTGTCTGACCCAGGGTTTAACCTAACCTCGCTAAATGGTTTTACAAAGTCATGCTGTCCTGCTTGAGTGACAGTCGTGCTTTTGATGGAATCTTATGTGGAAATGCTAAATTAATTACACAGTGAACACTGAACTGAAACTTAACTTAAAAAATGATATTGCTAATCAAATTACAACATCTGTCTGAAAAAATCACAATTAAATATTTTTCCCAATTGTTCAGCTCTAGTTTAAAGACAGGGATGTATCAAAGGTAGACTTAAACTTATGCTGCCATTCCCTCAAAGCATGAAGGGCTGTTTGTAGAGCTACCATTTCACAATAACAGGGGAAAGAGGCAGAGATGCAGATTTCTACATAACCAGAACCAGAACAGCATTGTGGAGTGCAGCAATATCTTGAACTTTGTTGATCTGGTGGCGACAGATTTAATGCAATGTAAACAACTAGGCAAGACACACGACAATGTCTCTAGTTGCAAAACCTTTCATTATAACCACACATTCAGTATACAGCACAAAAACACCCATGCCTTAATCTCTGAAGGTCCTTCTGGGAAGGTTTTGCAAAACTAAGGTTAACAAAACAAGTAAATTACAATTTTTTTTCCAAATACACTAACATCTGGTATGGACTCCATCAAATTATGAAACCGTAAAATAGCATCTGAAGTTAGATTTCTCCCTTGAACCCCAACTCCTTCAGTGGAGCTGCTCCCTGGCAAAGAATAAAAGATAGTGGTTGTACTGGGAAGCTTCCAGGTGTGATTGTGAGGGGGGGTGCTGTGGCGTGCATGCTCAGCAAACCTTCCCTAGCTGAAAAAGAAAGGTTGGAAAAAGTGGACTAAAGCAGTCCTGAGCTCCTGCCTTACGCCTACGTAAGGGCAGCACTGAGAATAGAGGTCCATCAGCAATTCATCATAATTAATTTTTAAGTTTATAGTAACTAATTAATTTTGATAGATGCAGGCATAGTAAGAAAGGCAGTGGGGCGAGAGAAATAGTAAATCATGTCTATTTACAACTCCAGCGCGACACATTTCATATGCAGGGCTCCCTGGAACAAGAGATCTGGTGTCTCAGTGGGACCTTTCTGGCTAAATAGGGGATAACTTAACAGTTTTTTAAATGTTATTTTTAAATCGTCAACTAGTCTGGATTAGAGCCCACACGGTTAATGTTAAAATATCAGTCCTGGCTATGTTATCATCATCTATGGATGCTTTCAAGAGCAACCAGCACATTAGTTTCTAAAAGATACTTAAAGATTGCTGAAATGCTAACATTAATGTGTGTATTAACTGTGTAAACTGCAATTACAATATTATTATGCTTCATTAATTGGGAAATCCTGCTACATTTAAGATCACATAAGGATTATTGAATTGGGAGCACTCTGTACAATTTGATCTGAATAACATTCACATACTATTATGTACTATAATGTACTGTATAAATTATGGTTCAGTTTTCCCCAACTTTTTCTGTTAAAATTAAAAATAATGTATTGGCAATAGGAAAGTCAGTATTTGCTGGCTATTGTACATGTTATTATGCCTTGACAGTTTGTGCTGATGTAAAAGAAATCAATATGAATTGCATTAATGCAATTATAATTCATCTAAAGTGGCTCGGAGTGATATTTTTGGGTCTTATCCAGGATTTGTTTACTTACATTACTGCTACTTTAATAAGTGCCTAATGATCGTATTGCTAACATGGACTATCAAAACAAGTTAAAATGCCTAAGGGTACTGACAAAGCAGGAAGATTTAAGAATAAAAGTCGCTGTTTTTGACCTCTGCACAGGCTATGAAAAAAATACGGGCACTATAAATGCACAATGTACACTGCCTGCTCCCTAATACCTGCGCTTGCCGTGGCCTTGAGCGAGCAATTGAACCGACAAGCATCCCAGTGGAGTTTCTCAACGACCAATAGTAGATGCCTGTGGTTGTTTCCAGGTGTAAATATGTGCAATCATATGAATAATAAGTAGGCAGCCGCTAAGACAAAAAGGCATGTGTGTGAAGAAAATCTCCTGACAGTAATCAAAGGCGAAAATGAATGCATAGATCACACTGAGTCACAGCACAATAATGGCTATGCTGGTATTCACAACGACACACCAGCATTTGTGATTAAAGTTTAAACTGCTCGTGTACTTTCGTTACCTAAAAATATGTTCCTCTACACAAGTGAACTGTTGGCCTGATTTGATTTAAAAGAACTGTGGAGCATTGACATGTCACTTAAGGACATCCTACCAGCCACCTTTTCCCCCTCACAGGTCAGGGAGGTCACAACAACTTCCAAGAAACATAAAGGGGGGTTAATTCACACCACTTGACCCCTGCCCCGGAGCCCCCATGTGCCTCATTATGCTCTGCCTCCATGATAAACTGTCTGTGTCTGCATGTGTGTGTCCTCTGCAACTTTTAAAATTCATCTCCAGTGCCACAAACTCTGGTTCACTTTGTGGAGTCTAACCACATGCTCCTGCTAACATCCAAATACCAAAAGAGCAAACTGATTACTGCAGTCAGTCTGCTGGCACAGAATCGATCCAAGCAACTATCTAGACACAAGCGTGTGATATCAACATCAATCACTACCTAATCATATTCAGTTTCCTGGTTTAGGGAGGTTAAAGGTGGCCTGTTAGCAAGTAGCAGGCTAAAGCTAAGGCTAACACTGGCATTAGTAAAACACTTCACATAAACGTACAACTCGTAAACACGGCTTTAAATCACAAGAAATAAACTGTAGCCTTGCGTGGCCTTTAGTTTAAGGACATTTAAGGCTGAAAATTTGCTATTTAGCGACACTCGTGGGTAGACAGGCACCACATTGTGGCTATAGTGTAGCCTCCCTAGAGCACGACTAGAGCTGAAACTTCAAAAACGAAATATCATTTATACACATCAATTATACATCAATTAATCTCACATGAAAGTCTAGCAGAGTCGATGTCTCGCCGGCAGACGCCTCGGGAGTGAAAGAGCCCGCCACCAGCGGTGCAGCAGGGCAGTCAGAGCGGGCAGAGAGCTCTCAGTGCCCCGCCGTGTGCCAGCCTCGATGCCCGGTAGGATTTGGGAGTCCTCGGCTGGCCCGGG
>OMNN01052703.1:0-12113 GCA_900302755.1 Chromis chromis
TGCCTATCCCTCCCTCCTTCCCTCCCCCCGAGCGCTCTGTGTCTGTGATGGCACCCTGTCAGAGAAAAGCTATTTATGATCGGCAACCAATATCCTCACACAGATAAACACACACTGCGAGAGTCACAGATAGAAAGAGAGAGAGAGAGAGAGTAAAAGAGAGAACCGGAATTATTAGAGGGAACGAGGGATAAGCGCATTGTGACAGCGCGAGACAGAGAAACACACACTTGCAGAGAAAATATGGATTGAGGAATGTTGCCTGGGGCTGTTTTTTCGCAGCTCTGTTTATGTGAGCTCAGCCTGGCCGTCATTGTTGTGTACGTGTGTGTGTGTTTAAGCGCGTCCCTCCTCTGCCGGTGCGTCTCTGTATTCTGTTTGTGGAATTTGGGGATACAAATGACTTTTTTTATCGGAGGCAATTTACTAAAGTCTGCCGGAGCTCCCAGTCGCTCGATCAAACAGACAACTGATTGTAAATGAGTGAGCTCTTCATCACACACTTCCTAGAGGAGGTGGCCACCGACTAACCTACACACACGCTCGCACACAGCGTGACATCCAGAGTTCTACTTTGACAAGGACGTAGGTTTGGTTTCAGGAGTAAAAGGAGCACAAAGCAGCGAAGGTAATAGACCGTAACTAGTGGTGTAATGGACTGTAACTGATCCGTGATCTGTACAGATCCTCACGTGTCACAGAGGGGAAATACAGTTTCACTGCTGCTGTCACTTTTTGAAAAGGCACTTTTTCTTTCGCTGATCCAGTCTCTGATTCAAAAATCATTATCCTATCCGAGCCATGAGTCTTCTGATCTGTTGCTACTAAACCCCCAATTCTCTAAGTATAGCAGCAGCCATCTAAGGCTTGTGACTTGATTATTAGACTTTCCGCATCTGTGAATACATAAAGGCTCACCAAGGGTCTGAGTGACATAAATTCCGCCATCTGCCCATGTTTGCGAGAGTCTGCACAAACACCTCTGTGGACATCTGTGTGCGGCTCAAACTCTGTGTCTAACCTGCATCTAACCCTCCACTATTCCCCAAAATGTTTTTTAATGTCCTGCATCATTACTTGTCATGTCCACCTAACAGGGCTCCAAAGACGATTCTTGTCCATGTAATGGGTTGTATTTGGATTATTATTCATTTATTATTCTAATTCTTATTCCCAGGGCCACTGGTGTCTCAGAGATGTGCAAAAGGTGTCCTTTGGCATTGGTGCCATCAACGTCAATATTCAATGCCGATGGACGTACCAGAGTTTTTCCCGATTAAAAGAGCCTCATAGGGAGGTTGTAGGTGAGGAGGTAGTGTAAGTCACAGGACTTTCATTCAAGAAGAATGGTCTACCCTGTGTCAGACCATTACTTTTTCACTTAATTTCAATTTATTTTGGACTTAATTCTCATTTTCACTCGTTCGAGAACATTTGGCTACACACCAGTAGTGTCAATTTCTGACATTCAGGTAATTTCAGCTCTATTGGACTTCCCTGCATGTAGAAAAATGAAAAGAAAAAAGGTACCCAGTGTGTTCTGATGTGACACGGAGGGATCGTGACAAAATGGGATGAGTTGTGATGTGTTGAGTTGGGAGTGAGACCTGGCTGGCAGATCTTCCCACTGGGCTGCACACAACTTCAACCACCTCCATTAATCGGATGATTTGAGCAATAGAAACCCCGGGCCAAAACAAGCCTTTAAAGCTCTCCCTGTTACCTCTAAAGTGAATGTTAATAATTAAAGGCAACAGAGAGGAGTGGATCTACATATTTATCAACTTTTATTAACTTCTCTCATCTACATTTCTTGAGCTTAAATAGTCAGATTTTTACTGAGTATACTGTGAAAGTGTAAATTACAACCTTTTGTTGCATTTAGACTAAAACTGTAGGTTATGATGAAGGTTTATTCACAGTAAAGCTTTAAATTCTGTCCACACTCTGTCAGATTCACTTTACTTGTGGCATCGCTGCAATCCATACATTTCTCTTCTGTGCCTCTCTTTCTTTCTTCTTTGTTTTCCACTTTTCCACTTCAGGTGAAATATGGCCGCCTTTCACTTCCACACACACACACAGAATCCGAAAAGGTCTGAGCACCTCACATGCACACACACATTCTCACACCCATAACCTTCAGCATCTTTCTTAACAAAAATGCTCTGAAAACGAAAATCCAATATCCTAGCCACTTTCAACTTTTCTTGCCTTTTTTTGTTCCCTCTTTTCTTATCTCCTGGCTCATGCATCGCTCTCCTCTTTTCTTTGTCTCGCTCCAGAATAATTTCTTTCTGGGAGTTCCTGAAAATGCCTGTAATTTCCATGTCCTGTTTTGACAACTGCCACCCTCCCCCCCTCCTGCATGGCTTCCCTTTCCCTCCTCATCTTCACTTTCTTATTTCTTTTGATTCTTCGCTCATCTTACATGCCCCCCCTCCCCTCCCCTCCGTTCCTCCTCCATTCTTTACTCTGTTCTATTCTCTGATTCACGCTGCCAGTCGTGGTGTTTGCTGAGGAAGGTTCCAGAGGAGAGAGAAAAGATGCTGCTGTGTTTTTCTTCTCCACCCTTTGTTCTGTTTTTACTTTCTTACTTGTTTTTCTCCTCCTCCCTTGCGCGTCTGTGTGCTTTCTTCGTAATCTCCCTCTCTCTTGTCTTCTTCGTGAATGTTGAATGGAGACACTCGACTCAGATGAAGGTCACATTGGTCTAAAGGAGAGGAAGAAGAGAGGAGTGATGAGTGATGGAGGTGGATGTTAGTGTGTTTGTGTGTGTGTGTGTGTCTGTGTGCGCACACATGTCCGTGTGAGATTGGCAAGGCAACTTTAATCATTTTAATGTCTCTGTCGAGCAGTACTCAGTCTGCACATACTCATGAGTACACTTACACACATGTACAAACAGATACACACAGACATTAATTCACTGTGCTACCATTAAGCATAATTCCTGCATGTACATACACTCAACATACGCCCACATATACACAGATAGCAACGTTAAGGCGTGATCACACAGTCACAGCTTATGTAAAACATGTGGCTGTAGAAACGTGGTGATTGGTGACTACTCTCAGGGCTAGTTGGTGAACAGCTGGAGCTGGCAAGCTAACACACTATAGCCAGCCATGAATGCTGTTGCCCCAATCAGTCACAACATGAACCCAAAGTGATAAAGTGGTACATTTCAGAGACTTTCCTCCCATACAAAGCAGCTCTGTAGGTCATTAATGGAAACAGCTTATTATAAATAGGCAGATGTTGTAGTTATAGAGGCAGTTTGTATAGGGAGGAGGTTGGGGTAGATGGAGGGTCTAAGAGAACACTGGATATTAATTCTGGTCATATTGTAGCAACATGACAAGTGTCCTCTATTTTAACCAAAACACAGATCTTTTGCTCTGTGCTATATAAAGGCTAATTCATGATTTTCGCATCCCCGTTCATTGACTGATATGGAATTTGAAAGCACACAGCAGATGCCCATGCAGTTTATTTTACACCACAAAAATATGCATCAATCTGCTGCAAATGGCCTGTTGCCCCTTATATTTAACACAAAAACACACAGAAATCCCATGGATGTTTCTGAATGGCTGACTAGTTACAAATTGGGCTGCAGCACCGTGTCAACTGGATTATTCCGGATGTGGGCGGACACAGCACAGGAACTCTGGAGATTTTAGAATTGCACACTGTGTTTGCGCACTGCCACTGGACAGCATGTATCTACAAACCAAAGCTCCTCTAGCAGTCCAGCAGTGACTCTTTTAATTATAAATTATAAGGGTGTGGATCTTGGACTATAAACTTCACAACATGATAAATGTTTTTAGATAAACTAATAAAAGAAATGGAAAAAGAGAGTTATGGAAGCAAGTGGAATAAAGGCTGGCTCAGATGTGATTTCATGACTTTGAGTGAGCTAGCATTCATCAGAGTTCATGAATTCTTTGTAAAGTTGTGTTTGTGCCTTTGACTCCTGTTTCATAACTGTCTGGAAATCATTCATCAGTTGAGGAGCACATTATATACCAAGTGGATGATGCAATACGGCTAACAAGCTATATCTATTTCGGACTCTGCTGTTTCCTAAAAGCCTGTTAACACATGAATACATGCAGCAAAGTTCACCATAGTCGAACTTGATGTACACATTTTCATTATTTTGTTAAATTTTGGTCTGTTGTACTCAAAACGCACAAAAAGTGAAAAGCACACCGATGACATACAAAGCCACCTACACACACACACACACCTAAACCCTTGAGGCTCAGGTTCACTGGATCCCAGGGTTCACACTGGTGATCACATAACTAACTGCAGAGTCCCTGCCAGTGTGTGTGTGTGTGCTAATATGTGTGTAGAGCCCGAGATTCATGTCAACATCAATGGCTCACTACTCACAATGAGGGCGCCGAGGGCCAAGCAGATACTGTCACTAACGTATGGGCTGGCTAGTGTTACACAGAGAGAGCACACAAAGCCAACACAGAACCCTCTGACACCATCATACTTCATTCACTGCTGTCAATAAACTAGACACTGGAAACTCAGCTACACTCTGTGCACACTGTGCTACACTATATTGACTGGAAAAGCTGTGATGTTCATCAAACTTTATTGATTCAAACTCACACACACAAAAATAAATCAGAATTAAATTGTGCACAGAACCTTGGCAAAACTTTCACAAAAAGGAAGTAGTGAATCTTTGAGAGACTTTTGTAATTCAAAGTTTTTTAGTTATGTGAAGAGCCTGATGCCCTTATGAATTCTCAAATGAAAAGAAAGAGCATGAATTACTGCCTCACTGTTGTACGCCTACACCAACTACTGAAGTTGCAGGTTGCATCTATGTCTGTCTAGAATCTGATTCTGATAGAGCACTAAATCTTGTGATGACTTGTGCTTCAAATACCCATGTTGCTGCAAACAAGTTGCCAATTCTAATAGATGCATGCCTCGCACACATCTTCAGTCTGGCAACACAAAAGATCTATACAAGAACTCCACAGTTTCATATTGGACACCCAAGATTAGTGTCACCAATTAAGTATCCAGCCACTGACCGCACATAGAAATGGACAAACCCTCTGTGACACTTAGGTTTTCGGATCAGTGGGTTTGAAGTTTAGTGTGGTGGCTTTGGCCGACGCCATCTTGGCAGTGCCTGACTCCTCCTAACCTACAGCTAATCCAAAAAATAAACAAAGAGGTGGAGCAGGAGTGGAGCTGAGGTGAGCCATGGACTGTCCTATGATGGCACCCATGTGTCACTCGAAGCGGCATGCCCTTAATTATGCACAATTTTAAGACTTAATCCAATTTAAATGCGTGAGTTATATAATATTATTATATAATTTGCCATCTACAGCCTGTCATAAACAAGGAAATTGGCTATAAAGATAAAAACTGTTTTTGCAACAGACTGTAAACATGTTTATTTCTGTTTTGAAGCTTGAGATTTTAACACGTGTGTCTACGGAGACTGACTCACTTTTGGAGTCAGCCTCAAGTGGCTGATCAGGGAACTGCAGATTTTGGTATTTCCGCATTAGCTACATATTGCAGCCCTGGAGGTGGCTGCTTGTGTCACAGTCTCCCCTTTTGTTCCTGAGTTAAAGAGTTGCATAATGTCCAGAAAAGTGTTTTTGCAGGACATTATGATGTCACAGTAAAGTTGACCTTTGACGTCTCAGACATAAAATCAGTTTTCATCAGTTTGTCCTAGTAGACCTTTGAGTGAAATGATGCCATAGTTAGCATATAAATTCTTGAGTTATGGGAGAAAAAATGTGTTTTGTAAGGTCAAAGTGATCGTTGACCCTCAAATTATAATTGGTTCATTGTTGAGTCCAAGTGAACGGTTGTGCCAAGTTTGGAGAAATTCCCTCAGGGCGTTTCTGAGATATTGCGCTCACGAGAATGGGATGCATGAACAACCCGAAAACATAATGTCTCCAGCCACTGCTGACGCCAGCGTGGAGGCATGAAGCACTTCACATATTTCATGATCTGAACCCTTGTTTTAATTTCTGAACAAATTTTAGCATTTTTAAAACAATTTAACTGACTATTAAAGTTTTGTTTATCCTAATAAGTAGGCGAATCATCTTATCCATTAAAGATTGATTTAATCCTTCCTGGTTTTTCATTGAACAGAAGATATGAAAGCTGCTATTGACATGCTTTTCTAAAGGGAGAGAATATCCAAAGAGAGGATAAAGTCTCTTCTGATGACTGCAAAAAAAATAAAAAGCTCTTTACGTAAAAATCAGAAACTCTATTTGACAGCAGGTCCTTCAAAATCAAGTTAGGTTAATTAAATGTGCTAGAAAGTGAATTTAGACTTAATCAGGAACCTCGCGGCTCTGAGTAGCTCACCATATGAGTATGCGTGTGTGTATGTGTGTGTTAGTGGCTTCTGGTAGAGCGTTTAACCCTTCGGTGAGTGTCTCCACCTGGGACTGAACCGGCAGCGTGTCTGCTGAAGCCGTAACAGCAGCAGAATAACTTTAAAGGCTGTTAAGGGAAAAAATCTCTCCAAAATGAAATATGCTGCCGCTACTGAGGTCACTGGCTTGGTTACCTATAAGACTGGATGAACTCACACACACACACACACACTCAGACACACACGACTATGTGACAGCACAGCAGCATATTGGCCCTCTCTGGTGGATTTTTCCTAAATAAGTAAGTCATCCAGACCTCAGCTTTCCATTGGCTTCATCCAAGAGAATGCAGCAGCCAAAGCTCTGCACGGCTCCACACAGACACACACACACACATAAATATGCATGCACATCCACACATAAACCAGAGCACACACACACACTTCCAAGTGAGGCCAAAAAGAAGGAGAAGGAGGAGAAGAGGGTTCTGGTTAAAAAGCAGGATTTCAAGAACACCTGCGCACACACACACACACACACACATTTGTATGCACACACGCACACACACACACACACCTCCAGCTGCTGGCCGCCTGTGTGTTTGACAGGCAACACAGTGAGTGGCTGTGTGGAAGCCAGCCAGCCGCTTGTGAATCAGCAATGACTAACAGTTTAAACCGGCACTTTCTGAGCTAATCGCCTGCATGCTTATTGTAAATATATATGTGTGTGTGAACGTGGGTGGATGTGCTGCATACCCACGTGTGCGACCGTGGCAAAGCGTGCACCAGCACCTGTGTTTGCCCGCGTGCCACCACTGTATGAGCGTTCTCTATCAGGAGCTATTGTGACAGCCCGGCCCTTTAATTGCTTTGCAGCAAATTTGACATTGTTTAAGCTGACAGCACCCTGATGAGCAGAATGAAAGTGGAGCGACGTCGTACCCGTCACTTCCTCCAATCGGCCTCGACAAGAGCACAACTCCATGCTCCGTTTGATCGCTGCACAAGACAACGCAATGGGGATGCTAATCACATGCAAAGGCCGGAGCTTTGAGTATGTGCCAAAGTCTTCCTTGTAAGAGTGCGCGTGCGTGTTGTGCGTGCCAGTAATGGCAGCTCTAATCAGTGGCAGGATTGGAAGAGGCATGTGGCAATAAAGCCCAACAAAATGCCTGCCAGTCCCTATTAGAGGCAAGCACTCTCCGAAAACCTGGCTGACAACACACACACACACATATTGTACGTCTACGCACACACGCTCCATCTTGGTGGACATCTGGCCAAAGTCAGAGTCAGATCTGAGCAGCGAGTGCCAACTGCTAACCCCCTTCATCAGAAAACCCTCCGTAAAACAAAGAAAGACTGAGCTGAAAAGCTTGACTTCACGGCTTTTCGTCCTCCAGAGAAAGTCACTCGTAAACTCTGACCCCTCTAAGTGCAGCCCATTACTCGCCGGTTGTGATTTACAAGCCAAAATTAGTGGTGGTCATCATTTCCCGAGGCCATTATCAGGGCGACTGCACGACAAAGTCAATTCCTTCTGAGATCTCTCATGAGAGTTGTCACTTCATACTCAACTGAGGGATCGATTATTCAGTGTACCAGAGAGATGACTGATACACAGCAGACGGTGCAGCATTTGTCTTCTTCGTGATTTGTCCTGTCTGTGAAATATTGTGTCTGCTCTGGTACTATTTCTGTTGCAAGGTTTGAGAGATATGTGGCTTTGAAAACTGATATTGACACCTAAACAAAAATGACTAATCTAACCAGACGTCATTCTGTACTGTAATGTTTTGAATTTGATTTTAATTTTGCAAGCTGTAGCTCAGGACTTTACAAATCAGTTCGAAGCCATTAATAACAACAACCTTTTCATTGTCAAACTATGAAAAATTCCTTTGACTGGATCATGTGGAAAGATCAGAGCCACCTTATGCAGGATCTATTAACAGATTACCAGTGTGGGGCAACAGCTATAGCCTGTCAGCCAATCTTGATTTCCTGGAGCCAAAACTGACTATTTGTGGATGACAGGGTGGAGATAAGGAGCAGTGAGGGGTGGATGTGACTGAGAACACTACACATACAAGGTATGATAACAACTTGTCAATCACAAGGTAGCCACGCCCTCTGGTTTATTTTACTCTGGAATAGGATCATAATTTATAAAATGAGCATCGTGCTGCATTGAAGGAGACCTGAAACTAGTAACTGAGACCATAAACGCATCATGAAAATGTTTACCGACTTAACAGATAAAGTGGCAAGTAGGGTCATTTTCCTATAGACTTCTATACAATCTGACTTATTGTTGGAGTTACAGGATTCGCCCCCTGCTGGCAGTCAGACAGAATGCAGGTTTGAGGCACTCCTGCTTTGCTTTGACTTGTTACTAGGTCCTCTTCCTACATACAGTCTATGCTTATAACCCCTCTGGAAAGGCACCTTGTTGGAAAGTGATAAAAACTGTTATGGTGAAAAAATAAAATTCATCGTGTCAAATAAGGACACTGGGACACTAACTCTCTAAGACAAATATCATTGAAAACTGGAAGTGAAGGGCTGCTTGTTAGCGTTTCACAGTTTCTCATTTCTCTACTATCCATCTCTGAGATAAAAAAAAATATGATAAACAGCTGCTTTCATTGTTCTTGAAAAGGACAGCAAACATTTTGACATTTATATTTCATGACTGCATTCATGAGAGGAACATACCTGCTCTGCCAGCTCTGAACTTTGTACCTGCAGCCCACCGCACAGATGCTATCAAAGCCTCTGGCGCTGCAGTGGGTCAGAACGCATCGACCAAACTTCTGGCGGCGTGAACGAGCAGTTTTGAGTCCTATTATCTCTGCACCGTGACAGGGGAAAAAAAAAAACCTCCGCATTTGTTGGAGTTGACACATGAAGTGATTGTGATTTTGATTTCTCTCAGTGAAGTGGGGCCCTTCCACTATCATCCACTCATTTCCTGTGTGAAGAGCAGAGCCTGCGTCGGTGCTTTTGGCAACTGATATTGGTTTGAGCTGAGGAGCTGTGATTATCATTCTCACTGTGCCAGAACCCACAGGAGCTACAGTGGACACAAAATACCGAGCGGCACCTGGTGTGTGAGCTAAACTGCAGGAGAGACACGCAGAGAAAGAAAAATGCACACAATTGTCAATAAATCAACGACATCCACACAAGTGCTATATCACGGGCAAATGGAAGTGAAAAGGGTTGAAATGGCCCCATGAGGCCAGAGTGTTCATTTATTGGAATTAGAAAATGTATTTCAGAGAAAGCCGGTGTAAAATGATTGGGGTGAGTGCACGGGGTGAGAGGTCTTTGTGTGCACGCCAGTGTGTGTGTGTTGTATGAGACATTTGTTTACATAAGTGGGAGGATGTGATGGTAAAGCTCTGGCTTGGGCCTGGGCCTTTTCACTACAAAAGCCCGGAGCGGTGAAGAGATTCATCCCAATATTTGTCTCATAAAGGAGTAAAGCCAAACAAATCCCTCCTGCTGAGGTGCCCTCTGATAAAAAAAACAAAAAACCCACAACGTTCCACACACAGCTTTTCACTGGACCACTTTCCTTCCTGGATCTCTGTTTTTCTCACTGCACACACTTTATGGGTGTCAGCACACAAGTCAACTTTTCCATCTAGTGAAATGCCCTATGTGAGTGTGAATGCTGAGAAGGAGCTGTTGCAAAAACAAAAAGCAGCGAGTAAATAGGTTAAAAATAAATAGTGCCTGTTAAACTGTTTGTTTTACCATCTGTAGCTTGTCAGGAACATTAAATCACAGCTGCACCACTGAATATTTTCACGTTAAAGGTGCCACTTGCAGAGATGAACCAACGGAGAATTATCCCCTAATTTTGTAGGTTCCCCTGCATTGTTGATGCATCTTGAAGCTCATCACTTTGGTTTGGCTTGTTTTCAGCAAGAAAGGCCCTCATAAATCCAATGTACCCTGACACCATACGGCATGATGCTGTACACAGTTAGCAACTAGACTAACTAAACATTATGGAGCTTTTAACGGCTAAAGAGCCAGATATTTTGAATGGTGGACTTATATTTGTCAGGTTGCCAGAAAAAGAGCTTCAATGATGCTCCATATCTACTCTATGTGTAAATGTGTAAAAATAAAAACAAAGAAAAAACAATACTAACAAATTTGCCCTAACTAAACTATTGCATTTAAGTCCTTCTCTGGTCATTGGTCTGGTCTTGAGCCCACCCCTCCCTGCTCGCTGCAGCTCCAGCACCCCAGCTCACCTACAGCTCTGCCCAGACACTGTAAAAGTACTTTGCACTACACAATGGCAAGCTGTAATATTGGAATACTTCAGTTAGAAATGTTACAATAATGTTATCCTGTAAGTTGCCAGTGTTGGTCCAAGGTGAAAATACTCAGCCATGGCATTGACTGCTTACTCCAGTATGTCCTCTATCATATAAAAACACCATATAGACAAGTTAACAAGGTAAAAAACCTGATTTTCAGATTTTCACCAGAGGGGGTCTTTAACATGAGAATGAGTTGGGGCTGTGACTTGAATTGAGTATATGTCATTATAAAAAATAATCAAAACAACATATCTCTTTTTTTATATTTTGTACTGAACATGAGTAAATAATACATTTAGCTCAAAAGTTGTTTTGCATATCTTATGTATTTATGGTAATTCCAATTTGCCTTATAAAGCCATCCAACTGATGAGCCTTGAATGAAGAGAATACAAACTACCTCAAATGCACCCGGCTTAATGCAAAACAGCTGCAAACATTTGGAAAGTAAAGAATAAATATAAATACTAAACAGTTAACATGTGGTATCCTGGAGAACAGTTGTAAACGTTGATGAAATATGGATGGACTTGTAGGAGATGAACAATAAGACAGGGACTCTGCTCTGTTTTATCCTTCATTTGCCTTTGATTCTACATCTCTGCCATCATGAAATACACAAAAACACAACTTCCTCGGCAGTGGGTCAACACACTCATTTATGCAACAAAGTTTTGCAACCTTCCAGGTCGATGTTTAGAGAAAAGCGTCTTTATTTTCAGACATGCATGGGCGTCAATGAGAAAAAAGCATCCATTAAAAGTAAAAGTTTTTTTTTCACGCTGTAATTTCACAGCATTGGTCTTGACATTATATGTGATTGAATCCTCCAGGGAAGACTAACTGGAGCATCTAAATGTCTCCCTGTAGGAGACCCTCACCCATTACGGGGGAGTACAGGGCTTTTCAGGTCTTGCGTGGGCCTTTAAGAACAATAGCGCCCGCCAGTGAATAAGTAAACTGGATAAACATGCAGCCGTTCTCAGCATACTGTGTGATTTTATAGACTCATTCAAGGGCAAAGCCTGTGTGATTTTTCTTTTTCTTCTCCTGTGGAATAACCAGAGGCAGGGGTATCCTGTTTCATTAGCTTTCCTCTCACTGCTGCTGCCGTCTGTCCGACAAAATGTAGCCGGCTGAGGGTCGGAGCCGCAGCTGAAATAGCAAAGAGCCAGGGAACCCTACATGGGTGGAGGAGTATTGACAGAGGGGGAGGTTAAAGAGTAATATATGTGAGCGTGGATCAATTCATGCAGCTAGCTCTGTGAATATCTGTGAGTGTGAATGCTCCTGCATGCATATTCCCACTAGGTGATTTCTGTTTGTGTAGCTTTGTGCACGTGTGCATACTTACAGCTGCCCCT
>OMNN01052704.1:0-15031 GCA_900302755.1 Chromis chromis
GGAACAGGATTAATAAAGGTTAAATTATTATTATTATTATTATTATTATTATTATTATTATCATTATTAAAACAATGAAAAATGGTAAATCACTACATTTTATGCAAGAACAAGAGAAGTTCCTTTACTTGTTGTTATTTATTTTTTTAGCTTGATAAATGACAGTTGCTATTCCTTTGTGGCAGAACCAATTTGAAGGATTGTAACCTTTGGTGGTCTGTGGCCTCTTTTTCTGTGACCATATAGTTAGTTCTTAGCTCCACCTAGTGGTCACAGTACTAGTTGCAGCCTTTTTTCTTCCAAACTATGATTTTCTTACAGCAAAAACTGAATACTGTTGTTGTCCGATGCAGCTAGACGCTCAACAGAGACATTTTTACGAATCTTTATACTAAATTAATGTAAAGCAAACTTCTTTGAGGAAGCAGAATGCACTGTTCATACAACTGCAGTTGTGATTTTATGAACAGAAACTAGTAGAACATTGAACTAAACATAGAATATTCAGAGCTACATTCACCTTCATCCAGCGGCAGGCCAGCTGACCATCCAGCGAGGGCTCTGGGGAAACCAGCTTCTCTCTGTTCTGACCAATGAACAGGGAGGAGGGGAAGCTGTAGCCTCGCGGTGGGCTTCGAATCGGGAAATAAAACGGATAACCCGGCGGTGAAGCTCCGCCTTCCACACCTCGATGATGAGCCACTTCCTGAAAGAGAGGAGGATGGAGGGAAAGGTCACAGAGGTCGCAGCAAGACAATGTAATACGACAGTCATTGTAATCATATCATTCAGAGTGTAATTATGAGAAGCCAAGAGGGAATAACTGCTCATATCAACTTTTGACCTTGACACAGAGTTTTTAAAGGCTTTAATTCAATTCAGTTCAACTTTATTTCATTTCTATACAATCAAATCACCACAAAATCCCCTCTCAGGACACTTAATGTCTTATAATATAGAGAGAAACCCAACAATCTACATTTCTCTTACTTTACCTTCAGCAAATACTTGATTTTCGACTGGTAAAGTGTAAAATATGGAGTAAATAGACTCCCCAATAGAACAGCGTAAAGAATAAGAGTCAGAATTGTGATTTTTTTATGCTATTTGTTATGCTACATTGTGAGAGATCAGAGATACGGGATTGTTTAAAAGCTCTAAGACATCCAGCACCAGCAGAGAAGAACACATTTTAGGGGAACAAGTCTGTCAGCTCAACAGCTCTTCACTAGAAGAATAAAACACATTTTCATTTATATGCACCAGGCGCCACCCTGAACAGTGGAAGCAGTGAGTAGACCTAATATTGAACCCTGTAATGACAGATCCGAGGAAATAGGAGAAGGTGATAGAATATAGATGGATAATTACTGCTGTGGAGTCTCTTGTCTTGTTTACATTGAAGTCTATGATTGTTTCCAGAGCTTTAAACCACTTTAATATTGTTAACATTGTTACTTCAGTGCTTGACTTGCTCTATATTTGTTGATGAAATGATGAATTTGTTAAAGGGGGGACTTTTTTGGAGTTTTAAATTTACAATGGAAATTCACACTGGCCAGCTAAGTGAATTATTGTGTACAAAAACAGTTTCAAAGGCATCTTTTCCAAACTAATAAGTATGTCCGAGGAACATGAATGACTGCTTCTTAATGCCCAATTTTGATGCTTCAGACAAATTCAGAAAGGTACTTTCTGAGCTAAACGATTAATCTGGGCCAAGAGGGGAGATTTGGTGCTCTAACAAAAGAAGCTGTGTGTTTGATGTTTTACCATTCAAGCATGGCTAGAATTTGATTTAGACAGAGTCACTGGACGGCTGTGTGCTGTGTGCAGACACTGCACCGACAAATTAGATTCACTCCCAGGATCCCAATTCAATTCAATCCTGCTGAAGAAGAGTGGAGCACATTCAGCCACAATCACTCCCCGCTTGGATTATTCTGAGAAGACCGTGGTCATGCCTCTCCACAAGACTCACTGATTACGTGAAGACACACACCTACACAGAACAGTGCATTTTTACGAAACAAAGGGAGTTTTATTTGTGCAGTCACATTTAACACACACACTGGTCATGTCTGTCAAAGAAGACAAAAAGCTCCATCAGGCTGCAGCAGCAGTGATGCACCCATCCAGCAAAATATAATGACAGTGGTCTATTCCAGCAAACTGACACACAGTAAAGAAATAGTTTGACATCTTCAGAGAGACAGTCTTTGTTTTCTTGTTAAGAGTTAAGATCACTACCATGCGTGTCTGTATTAACCATGCAAATCTGCAGCTAGCAGTCACGTAGTTAACTTGCATCTGGTGCCGCTATCCAGCAAAGTGATAGTTTCATAATACTGCAAAGATGGTTCATGTTACAGTGAGTGTATAATGTATGGTTTTAGCCCTGTTCTAAACAAACTGTTTCAGTGTCTGTAGCTGCTGTCCATGCCCAGCTTCAGGTAGAAGACTCTCTCTGTGTCTCTGATTGATCGTACTTGTTCTGTTGTCTGACAACAGACACAGAAAAATATGTAAATGAGAACAGCCTTGTTGGGAATTGGGCCGTATTAAAATGCAGTATATGTAACACACAGTGAAACACAGGAACTGACCCTGTCCTTGTTTCAAATCGATCTTAAAGTTTCCACCATCTCTGAAAGTCCTTCAGCATTACAGCATCAGATTTCAGGTGATACTTATGCAGAAGTATAAAAAATTTTAAAAAAAAAAGGTTTAAAAAATTGAATTAAATGAATTAAATGATATGATTTTAGCTGAGTTTTGTCCTTGGATAGGATCGGTTGAAGTTTGACCACAATGTCAGCTTCATCATATCTGTGTCTCAAAAGAGGACACGTCACTGACTGGACTCAAATTCAAAGTAGATGGTTGATTCACCAAATTTGCATCATGCAAGCTGACGCATTTTGCAAATCACAACAAATGTCATACATGTGATCCCTGCAGGGATCCAACCTGCAAGTTCATATGCAATTGTGACAATGCAACATTCATTTGCCAGACTTTGTGACCCCCCGTGCAATCTGACTGAACAGTGCTCACAAACTCCCTTTATGAAAAGAGCCACAGGTCTATTATTGCTGTCTGAACAGTCAGATTGCTGTTCAGTCAGCAATAAGAGACCTGTGGCTCTATTATGAAAAGAGCCACAGGTCCCTTTGTTATGAGATCTTTAAGCGAGATATGGAGATGGTCGGACTCTTTGTGTGCTTCATGGAGCCACGCTGTGCAATGGGAGTTCAGTCTTTAGAATTACATCTCGAAAGCCTCTGTGAAATGACAAAAGAACTGCAGCTGTCACCATCTAATCTGATGGAAACGTCCACACACGAAATACTGGGACCATCTTGTGAAGGGATCACAGCAGCTGCAGCGCTGGATGTTGTGACACATGAGTACTTAGTAGTCATTAATACATTATTCCATGATCACATGAGTCCATGCGTCGGACCACACCCATCTACCAAGTCAAACTTTGATCTCAACGATACACCTGTAAGTTTTGGTGTTGGGCTGTCATGGTCATACTGTCTCCCATAAATATTGCAATTAACAATTAATAGTCCTTTTCGGTTCATTTTATTTCCCTATTAGTTTTAGATTAGAGGTATCTGCACCTTTAACTGACACCTTTTTGTTGCAAATCTGCCTCCTCCAACTTGTTCAGCTCTTCTTTTTCATCTGGTGTAAAACCACAACATGCCCACAGCAGTGTTGTGTTGTTTGGCTTTGTGACTAAATCCATGACGTAAATGTCAACAGATGTTCTGTGGAATGTGGTCGTTAGAATATTACAAGTTAAGCGTCTTTAGACAAACAGTTAGTGGCATTAAGCTACAGCAGAAGAAAGGGGTGTAAACAGTGGAAGACAACATAGAAATAGTGACTGACACGTGGCATTTCTGTTAGTTTCATGTTTTTATACAGGTGAAAGGAACAGTACACCACAGTGAAAGGATTCTAACAATTATGCAAAACTACCGTGGTCAGCTGAAATAATTGTGATGAGGTGATTATGTAATAACTGTAACAGGCCTACTAGCGGGGATGTGGCACTATCGATTTGACAAAATCTGTCCACAGACAGTGTGCCTTCATTCTGATATTCATTATTGTTTAAATATATATATATAAAAAATAAAATCAATATGACATTTAATCAAGCACAACTACCAAATGCAGTTTTCAAGTGAATTGACTGAATTATAGGGGCCAAAACATTAAAAGTGCCTAAAATGAAGTAAAAATCACATCCTTGTGGTGTTCTGACCCACTATTTAGCAGCCATTGCTACATTATTACCACATCCATCATCAAAATCAGCTTTTATTTTGATCTCAAATACACACCTGGGAAGTTTTATGACTGTATCTTGTATGATTTCTACTCAAAACTACTTTTGTGGCAGCTCCTGCTACAGCACATGTCTCAAAGACCATATTTTGCCATGACGACACACAAACACACACAGAGTCTCAAGGTGAAAACAATATGAGCCTTGCTGTCACGGCTGGTATTAACTCTTGGAAAGTGTGAGTGTAGCTGTGCAGATGCTTGGACTCACCCGAGAGAAGAGATGTGGTTGAGGGCTGCTGCTGCTGTGAGGGGACTCCAGAGGTGAGGAGGGAGAGGGGGAGGAGGGGGAGGAAGGAGAAGGGGAGAGGGAGGAGGCGTGGCGGGAGGAAGGTGACAGGCTGAGGTCCATGGCTGGAGGGATAAAGCAGGACCCAGGTCGCTCTTGAGAGGAAGACTGGGAATCTATGTCAGAGACAGGAGTAAAACATCTTTGTTACTTTTGTGGTACTGTACAGCACTCTATCACTCTCCTGATTGGCCTGTTACTGGCCCTATTTTAATGTCTACCAATATGTTACCATGGGGGCTTTTTCATTGAATTCATCATTTCAATATAGCTTACCACTTTATGCTGATGACACTCAGCTGTTCTTGTTTGTAAATCATGACAATCTCAGTAATTTAATTAGATTGTCTGAAAGTCACAAGAGGTCGGATGTTTCTAAATGTTCTCCAATTGATTGAGAATTAACTGATGTCCTCATTATAAGGCCCAAGAGTTCTCAAAGACCCCGCAGCAAACTGTGGTGTAACATTTGATTCTAGGCAGAATTCTTCCAACACGAAAGCTTGTGCAGTTATGGTTTGGCAGTTCTCTCTTTATCAGGCACAGTCTTCACCCCCTGTACTTTTTAAAAATTCTTTCCTTAGACAAAAGCTGCAGCTTGTCTGTGTCGCCCTGTTTCAGTTAAATATGAAACGTTGTATGTCCAAGTCCCCAAACTTATTATATTTTTTATGTCCATTGCAATCCTGTTCGATGTTTTGTTAAAAGGCCCTTTGTAACTTTTATTAAGGGCTATATAAATAAATGTCCTTTACTTAGATACACTGTCTTGTTTCTGCAGTTGGCTTAGTTTAGCTCAGGTAGATTATACTTGAGGGAGTTACTCTAAGTGTGTATTTGGACAATTTACCCAACATTTTCTAACTAGAGGGTCCAACTTTTAACAACAAGTGCTGCAGAAAGACAAGTGAAAGAAATGTTAAAACAGCAGCTACCCTGAAGGTGACGTAAGGATTTTGAGATATTTTTTCGTCAGCACACTGCAGTTTCAATGCAGAAATACTAAGATGGAGTTGACTCCTTATTTCAACAATGAAATGTCTTTTAGCATATTAAAAAACACCACAATGACATGTTTTCAGCAGAAGGTCTCTGAATACGTGAACTAATAAGACACTGTGACAGCAGATATTTTGAGATGTCACATGGGGGAAAGCAAAGAATATTCTAATGAAAGCAATGGCTAAATATACCACTACACTAGCTTCACGTGGGTGACAAATTAAAGGAAAAACCCACATAAAGTGTTTAAGTGAGATATTGGACCACCACATTCCACTACAACAGCTTTGGTCCACCTTCACATTGGTTCTTCATATCGCTGAACTCTACTGGAGGGATGAACACCGTTCATCCAAAAGATATTCCCTCATTTTGTGTTTTGATGATGGTGGTGGAGAGTGCTGTCTAACCAATATCTCCCATAGGTGTTCGACTAGTTGGGATCTAATGACTGCAAAGGCCATATCATATGATTCACATCATCCATTCAGTGACCCCTCGTGCCATAGGGGTCAAGGGTTCAGGTTTTTCTTTTAATTTGTCATCCATCTGTAGTTGTCAACTCTGTGTGTTTGGTGCTAGGCAGGCATGAGAACATTAACCTGTTTAACACACATAACCACACAGAAACACAGGAAGCTCTCAAAGAAGAGGGCAGAGAAGCACATTCGACATCACTGTGCACTGAGGCACAGTCACTATGGAGTTATACAGTGATCCATTCTGTCTGTGGCCATCACAGAGGCCATGCTGTGGTTTTCTCCGAGGTCGCTTCATGTCAGTGTCACGCTCCTCTCGTTATCACAGTGACACGGGACAATTAATGTGTATAGAATTGGATTTACAATATTAAGTTACTGTGACAGTGGGAACAGAAAATGAACTTATTACACGATTGCATTATCACAATGACAGGGTTAATCGCTGTAACATGGCATCATCAAAGGCATGTCATGTGTTTTGTTTTGTTTTAAAGATTTTTTTGGCCTTTTAATGCCTTTATTAGAGAGGACAGGACAGTGGATAGAGTGGGGAAGGACATACAGTAAATGGCCGAGGTCGGACTCGAACCCGGCACAGCTGCTACGCCTCTGCACGTGGGTCACACGACATAACCGCTAGGCTATCGGGGCGCCCGCCGTGTGTGTGTTTGACAGAGTGGAAACGATGGAGACTTGAGTCTAGGGATGTCTGGTGCTAAGAATACTGCATGTTGCTCTTCAGTGTTTCTGGTAAACTCTCACCTGGGGAGGAGGGAGGTGATGGGAAGGTTGTACACTGGAGTCGCGGTCGCGTGGCGCTCAGAGGGGCGCAGATGGAGGAAGGATAGGCCCTCTTTCCTAACGTCACCGGACCAGCTGTTCGTCCTGACGGGAGCTTCAAGTCCAGCGGTTCGTCCAAAGACAGCATGGTGGCTGCTTACTGCTGCCTGCCTGGGAGGAGGAAAACGGGTTTACCAACCAACTAAATGGCTTGAAATGCTGATTTCATGTTTAAAGTATGCAAAGAAAAGGCCTAAAGTAAGTTTGAGTAGTGCCTTTTTTGAAAATTATGGCAATGTGGCTTATAATGTGTTTTGCCATACTGATTAGCACAGCTTTGAATGGGCTTTGTGTTAAAAATGAAAGTCTTTAAAAACTTAATGGCGATTTTACTAATTTTAAAGAATAAGTGTGTTTGATGAGAAAACAATGCTAAGCTAAATAATGGAAAAAAATAAGGATGTATGAATTTTTACACCTCTCTCTTCCCTCTCTCTCTCTCTGATCCACAGGTCTCTTGTGGGTGTTAACCACTACAGGAAGCCTCTCCCCGCCTTCACAGCAGGGTGAGACAAGTCTGATGAATCAGTCAAGACACATGTGTGCTACACAGGAGTCAAAACAACCTCATGAACAGTCTCGCACAGCGGGGCTTCGACCAATCAGGAAACGTGACATTATTCTGGCACCACTCAACAAGTGACATCAGTGTGAAGAGAAACAGTTGGATTTGAGGTGACGGCAAAGCAGTGTGATAACAACACAGTGTGGGGGGAAAACACTTCACTAGACAGCAAAACTTCAAAAATTCATTATTCAGGTTTTACAGTAGTTGCTGTGGTAAATAAAGCAGAGCTTAAGCGTGTCTTCTGTGCAGTATAACAGTCATAATGCCATAAATCATTGAAAAGGGGGGGAAAAATGACTATTTACTTTACTAAAATTGAGAAAACCTGGAGTCAACATGTACAACATTCTTCCTAGACCCCACAGATGTCACCAATACTGGATAAAAGGTGACTCTGCATACTAAACATATTTTATTACATTTTTAATTTGTTTCCATGCTTGTCTCCTCGCTGCTCAGAGTAAACACAGCCTGCAGTTTAATTCAGTTCAGCCTGAAAAGCCCATGATGTTTTTTCACGTGTTTGTTTCTCATAGATGAGTTTCTAATGGCTTCATGGCTGAAACTAGGAGCAACACAATTTTTAGTTTAGTGCAAATGATTTATTTTTGGCATATTTATACATGAGAAACGTGGCATAAAGCAATTATGAAGTATCACAATTCTGAGCTTAGATTTTGTTCAGTTTCCCAGCAGAATGGCACGTCACGGATTAGTAGCTTCAAAGCCATCAGAAAGGTTCAAATCTAATGACTCTTTCTGTTTTTGCAGTCTCTGGCTGATTAATGGCATCATTTTGGTAAATCTTCTCCAACCCACTGGTGGGTTTTGGGGTTCAGGGGGTAAAGTCAGTATGAAAATAGCAGGGTTTAGCTCTGTGTTGTCGATTCTAGTTGTACGTCCGTTCCTGAGGCATTATGATGTGGGTTTGTTACTGTGATCTTTTGCATTTCTGTGGTCCTCTCCTGAGGGGCCAAAGGAGATTTTACAGTAGTTTTCCACTTGCGATGGTATGACACTCTGGGTGAAGCATGAGACAAGCAGCTATCCTGGTCCGTGACTCAACTCATGGGTTCTTGTTAGACCGAATGACTCAAGACCCAGATATCTGCTTCAAAGACAAAAATCTCACAGGAGGAAACCAAAGGGGGGGAAAACTCTGCAGTGGAGTGGACCAAACCTGCAGGAAAATGTTGGACAGCTGCTGGGAAAGTTGACACGCCGCACGGATGTTTTTCACACCTGAGAGCTGCCAACCACATCCACAGTCCACTGTTGGTTTTAAGTTCATTTCTGCAAGTCTAACATCCACCTTCAATCACACTGTTTCGGCCTTTTTGTGACAGAAGCTACCATTATTATGACCCGAGGCCTGAATAATACATCAACACAGCTCAATATCTAAAGCCATTTTTTTTGTAGTACAGAAGTATAATATGAGGTCAGGTGATAAATGCAAAAAAAGAGTGCACATCATAGAGCAGTTTATTTTATTGTTCGACTGTAAAATGTTGTTTTGATCACTTCATATCTTGGTGGCAATTCTTTAATAACCTGATTTAAGTTGTGTTTCAAGCAAACCTTCCTGTGGTGTACTTTTGAATTACACCCTTTATTATAAAAACTGGAGTAATTTTGAATTTTCCAACAGTCCATGAACTACTCATGGGTGACGTACTGTTCAATCAGAAACATTTCAACAAACCTAAAATCATGATATTTCACCAAAATCACTTTAGCATGTCTCATTTAAACATTTGCCAAATATAAATACTTTGCAGTAACCAGATTTGGTTAAAAAAGAAACAAAAATCTGTGCAGGTCAGCAGAACCGTGAAGCCACGAGTGATTCAGCTGTGACCAGTAGCCACTTGACACAAGTTTTAGGGACTTTTCGGCTGAAGTGCAGACTGTGGTTAAACAGTGCGGTGAGGAGACAAGTCTGGAAACACAATAAAAATGTAAGTAGTAAAATATCTTTAGTATGTAGAGTTACCATCTCCCACCCAGTATTTGTTCTCACAGTGTTTTCCACCTGGGTGCACTTGGAAAAATGTTGTACGTGTTGATTTCAGGTCCAATTTTTAAAATGTATATAATCAAAGTAATTTAACTTTAACTTAACTAACCCTAACCCTTTTTTTAGGATTCAGTAGTGGCCTAGTGGTTTGTGAAGCAAACTTGTAACCGGTGGGTCGCCAGTTCGAGCCCCTGGACTGGCAAGAGGTTGAGGTGGGGAAAGTGACAGCGACCGCTTGTCCCAGTCACCACCACTGTGGGTCCTTGAGCAAGGGCCTTAACCCCTGACTGCTCCCTGGGCGCTGCACCGCGGCAGCCCACTGCTCCTAGTATGTATAGTTAAGGTTAACTTTGAATAGGATGGGTCAAATGCAGAGAAGGAATTTCCCCAACGGAATCAATAAAGGTTAGATTATTATAATTGTGTTACACAACACTGCACTCTACTTCTTATCATGATTGTGCTGTTTCCATAGAGGCGCAGGACTTTAATATGCAGTGAAAAATGAGTCCACAGTGGGTAAAAATGTGACATTAGTAAAGAAAAACACCCAGAAACTGCTTGGGGTTCAGGGAGTTAAAGAAATACTTTTGGTAAGTAAACATATTTAATTTCTTGAAAATATATGCCAGGAAATTAGTGCCAAGCTGATATCTGCCAAGAAAGTGTTGCACCATGATACTGCCTGTAAATCACCAACTTATCATTTTTTCACATGTGTTGTCAAAAAAAGCAACATTAAAGCAAGACACCTTATGTTCATTTGCAAGTTTGAAACTTTTCACTTTTGGAAAGAGCCAGCCTAACTGTTTCCCCTGCTTCCAGCCAAGCTAGGCTAATTGCCTCCTGGCTCCAGCTCCAATCTGTATGCACAGACATGTGAGTGCTATTGATTTTCTCATCTAACTGTCCGCAAAAAGGCAAATAAAAATATCACTTCATTTAACCATAGTCTGGAAACAAATCTATCCTGCAGACACTTTTGTCTGAAACCTCCCACCCACAGCACGAAAATGTTTGCAGGTATCTGTTTTTCTAGACAGTAGGTATGTATTTAGTCGCTGTTTACCTCCTCTGGAACTCCTAAATGGCGCCAGACGTGGGTTGCAAGTAGTTTTGTGACACAACTGCAAAACCTCCATTGGGTGTCTCGCTATATGACTCTTTAATGACAGCTGGCAGCGAGAGCTTTCTTAATTTACTTTCACTGGCGGGATTAAAACCGGCAACTTTCCAGCTACATGTACACCTCTTTAACTTCTAAACTCGCTGTCGCCACAAATTCTTCCACAATCACTGACACAATCCCCCCCCGACATAATATAAGGCAGAGGCTAAACCACAATGAAGTCAGTGTTTAGGTCCTTCTGCCGGCTTGCCAGCTACCTCACCACACTGGTTTCACATTCCACAGCAACCTCGCTGACTTCTCTCGCACACACACGCTGCTATTTGGAGGTATTGTGAAGGCACGCACATACAGGACCATATGTATCCAGGCACGCATGCAGACAAGGGTCACACCAGTAGACATGCGCAAGACTCATAATCACACGTGAGCCCCCCCAAACCTCCAGCAGCTCCTCCTCCCTTTTTCCCTCAATGACCTGCGTTTGGGCAGCATGCCCAGACCCTCTTATGGATCCCCTACTGCCTAGCAAAACACATACTTTAACTATTCAAAGACTCAAACATATGCACTTGTGCGCACATGCATGCACACACAGTCACGTATAGTGTATATTCCAAACACATGTAAGGAGTCGCCTCTTTCACTCAGAGACAGTAACACGCACATTTGTCTTTATGTACTCCTGAGAGCCCTTATTGACAGACTGCATTTACTAGCTCCTAACCTTCAAAATAAAAGCCCCACCCCACCTATTATGCTAATCCTAACCAATCCTTGCAATTCCTTTAAAAATCATTTGTACAAAATGTCCTCACTGCAACGAACTGAGCACACATTCACGGTGGATATACGTTTGGTCACGCCCGTATTCTGACAACTGCACTCAGACAACATTCACACACAAGTAAATATCAGCTCACACTCAAATACAGCGTGTTGCTGATGCCCACTATATTCAGAGCACTGAAGCACTCTGGTACGCCCATGCATATGCACTTGAAACATCCAAATACCCACCAAACCGCACTTTCTAGAGCTGCAAAAAAGATTTTTACATGCGATTATGTGAACCAGCACAGACACACACACACAGATCTGATGCCCCCCCCTCAGGTGTAACACACACAAACACATAGGAGAGCCTTTCCTCCTCTCACAGGAAACATTTGCTTCCACGGTGCCCTGATCTGGCCTCTCCCTCCCCGTTATTTTTTACTCCCCTCGCTTCTCTCACTCCTTCCTGTGGTTTTCCTCTCCCAGTCCTCCAGCAGAGCATACCTCTCCTGTTCCCTGCACCTCCCACTCCTTTTTCTTCTCTCCCATTTTTTTATTCTCCAGTGCATTTTTTTTTTAGCTCCCTTCTTTCATTTCGCTTCGATTCCTCCTCTTGCCGTTGTAGCAGAGGCACATCGTATCACCCGTATGACTTATGAGAACTTGACTTCAGTGGCACATCAGTTTTAGATAATTTCCTCTTCGTTCTCTTTTTTCTCCCCCCTCAGAGAACGAAAAACACAAAAGGGTGAAATTGAGACGACAGACTCACAAGTTTTTCAAATCTTGATGAGGAGTGGAGGAAACAGAGAGAAAGAGGAAGGACACAAGACGGTCCCTCACTCTATTAATGATGTCAGCCCTTATGTTTTAGAGGTTATATCTTTTGATCTTTCCATCCGAGGTCCTTATAAGGTCTTACGCAATGCCAGTGCAACAGTGAGGATGACAGCAGGCTTTGTTTTTGTGACTTGGAGGCATATAGAGACAAGAAGAAGACTGACTGTAAAAGCTGAGGTGTGGACAGTTGACGAAAGCAGAAAGACCGAGTGGTTTGCGTTGAGGAAAAGCAGGGTTTCTGAGTACACAGAGAGGGGCTGAGAAAACAGCAGGGGGCTCATCTTACTACACAGACTGTGGTGAGAAGGAGACAACAAGAAAAACATAGTTCTTGGAGGCAAAAGTTGTTTTAAAAGAGGCAAGACAAACAAGAGTTCTACTTTTCCGACTGACATCCGAGCACTTTCGCGTTGCACAATATGTTTTTGACTGTTTTCAAAGGCCCAAAACGCCGTAGAGCATCCAGCACACTAATGACCATATCACATTTCAAACTCGAGTCGCAAAAACAAAACCGCTGCCACTGCAGTTAGCTGGCTTCTCCCGCCACGGCAACGAAAAGGAAATTTACTGTCAGTGTTCACAACTTGTGAATGTGTTGAACCACTGTTTTATATGATGTCAGCTCTGATTCACAGCTCGCTCTCTGTGCCAACATTCAGGACAGTGAATTTCCCTCTGGACAAGAAAAATGGCACGGTGTGGGGAGACTGAGAGTGAGTAGGCGGTGAAAACGGCAAGTAGAAAACAGAAACTGTGGGAGTCAGACGTGGGCTCCCACCCTTTCCTCTCCTCACACTTTTCCCATTATTTGTCTGAGTATTACCCTCCCTCTCTCTCTCTCTCTCTCTCTCTCTCCATCTCGCTCTCTCTCTCTCTCTTGCATCTCAGCAGCGCTAAGTGATGCAACTCTGCAGAGCAAGTCTGCAATAGCCACCAGTAGAGCCTGCAGTGTCTCTCGCTCTGACACTGGCGTCTTCACCACTTAGGAAGGGAGTGGTGGTGGCTGTCAGGGGAGGAGGAGCGTTGGAGTAACCTCTCAAGACAGGGATTATGCAGTTTTTCACAGGAAAAACGCTCCATCCCAACTCTCTGTACATCCCCAAACTCATAGGTTGACCTTTAAAAAGAATTGGGGCAGACACTTACTACTGAAAACGCTCATAAAGGTCAAACAGAAAAGTTTCATGACAAAGAGTCTGTAAAGGCAAGAGATGTGAATAATGCTGTTTATTCAAATTAAACCTGACTCATATAAACAGCAGGCTGTGGAAATCACCAACATCAGCAGTGAATAGATGGGCGAGATACACTATATTGCAAAAAGTATTGGCCCACCCATCCAAATAATTGAATTCAGGTGTTCCAATCACTTCCATGGCCACAGGTGTATAAAACCAAGCTCCTTGGCATGCAGACTGCTTCTACAAACATTTGTGAAAGAATGGGTCGCTCTCAGGAGCTCAGTGAATTCAGGTGTGGTACCGTCATAGGTTGCCACCTGGGCAATAAGTCCCTTCATGAAATGTCCTCAATACTAAATATTCCACAGTCAACTGTTAGTGGTATTATAACAAAGTGGAAGCAACTGGTAACAACAGCAACTCAGCCACGAAGTGGTAGACCACATAAAATCACAGAGCGGGATCAGCGGATGCTGAGGAGCACAGTGGGCAGAAATCACCAACTTTCTGCAGAGTCAATAGCTACAGACCTCCAGACTTGGTGTGGCCTTCAGATTAGCTCAAGAACAGTGATAGAGAGCTTCATGGAATGGGTTTTCATGGCCGAGCAGCTGCATCCAAGCCTTACATCACCAAGTGCAATGCAAAGCGTCGGATGCAGTGGTGTAAAGCACACCGCCACTGGACTCTAGAGCAGTGGAGACGTGTTCTCTGGAGTGACCAATCACACTTCTCTGTCTGGTAATCATCATGGACCAGTCTGGGTTTGGTGGTTGCCAGAAGAACGGTACTTGCCTGACTGCACTGTGCCAAGTGTAAAGTTTGGTGGAGGGGGATTATGGTGTGGGGTGTTCTTCAGGGATTGGGCTTGGCCCCTTAGTTTCAGTGAAAGGAACTGTTAATGCTTCAGCATTCCAAGACATTCTGGACAATTTCATGCTCCCACCTTTGTGGGAACAGTTTGGGGATGGCCCCTTCCTGTTCCAATATGACTGCCACCAGTGCACAATAAAGACATGGATGAGCCAGTTTGGTGTGGAGGAACTTGACTGACACCTTTGGGATGAATTAGAGTGGAGACTGAGAGCCAGGCCTTCTGGTCCAACATCAGTGTCTGACCTCACAAATGCACTTCTGGAAGAATGGTCAAAATTTCCCATAAACACACTCCTAAACCTTGTGGAAAGCCTTCCCAGAAGAATTGAGGCTGTTATAGCTGCAAAGGGTTAGGGTTACTTCTGAGTTTACGCTGACATTAAACCTCACCAATCAGTTGCTGTATAACATGATCATATAGTGTCTCCAACGCCAAGCCCGGGAGCTACATTAGATACATCCTGCTCCTCTGTTCTTACCCATGGATCAAATTTTATAATCATTAAGTGTAATCAGTATTTTTTGTTTGTTTGTTTTTTTGGCATTCCCCCAGTGTCTGCCTCAGTCTAGACCTTTAAATCTATCCACTCCACTGAGCTGACTGATTAAGTTGGCATCATGGCATGGAACAGCAGCTCCTCAGTTGAAAAAGCAAC
>OMNN01052706.1:0-11086 GCA_900302755.1 Chromis chromis
TGACGTCAACGCGAGGCGTGCAGCGGAGCGCTCGCGAAGAAAACCAAACGGCAGCGCGGCGCAGGCAACCAAAGCGCTGATTACCGCGGACGCAGCGTTTACGCGCAGCCGACGCTAAAGTTGGATTTACTGAACACCTGCATGGGGAAACTGTGAGGCTTTATTCTTTTTTTTTCTCCCGTCGTCTGCTGGGAACCAACTGGTGAGTAAAATAAGAAAAAAACAGGTCAGCGGATTTTTTAGCTGTAGGAATCAGTCAGATGATCGCCTGGCATCTCGCTCTTGGTGTTTGGAAAGAAGAGTCATGATGCCGTGCGCAGCGTGAAATAGAAAATTAAATGTTGACAAGTGCTGACTCCGTTAAGCAGTGCGCGTTGGCGGCGAGTTGGGGGTCAGAGAGGCTGCAGTGACCGTAAAGAGGTCGAGTGGATGCAGCTTTACGCACAGAGACCTGAGGCGCCTGTAAAAATACTAGTTAGCAGTTTAGTCAATGATGTTCAGAGAGTCTGAGCATTATTATCAGCTGTATGTAGCAAACAGTCTACTGTATCATCTCCAGTGTGCTACAGCGAAAAATATAGGACCTTAAATGAATATAAAGCGCAGGCGTGTGTGCGCACTGAAGCACGAAGGGAGAGAGAGGAGCTGAGTGAAGATTTACTGAGGACATTAAAGCAGCAAAGGGATTCCTGTAGATAAGAGGGGCTCTGTGAGTGTGTGTAGTGTCATGGCAAAGGTAAACTTATTGTCTGTGATGTTGGGTCAAGGATGTTACTGTGGACACAAAGCATGAGAACCTCCCCGAGAGCGTTTTATTACAAAAAAAAAAAAAAACAGAATAAAAAACTGATAAAATGTGTGAAAGTATTTGGTGAAAGGATGTTTGATGTCGAGATAATTGTTATTTTTATTATGTGACTTTGTTTTCACTTTATAGCCTCAGAATTTTCCTTTTGTAATAAGTTTTAGAAAAATATTAATTCAAACAAGGGCACAGAAACAGTCCAACATTAATATGAATTCTCCTGTGTTGTAGGATTATTGGTTTATTATGGCACCAATTACACAACCTGTTGGTGCTGAAATATATTCAATTTACGCAGTGCATCACCTTAAAATCTGATTATGACCTTATCTAATTGAAGCAAAATAAATAAATGTGTTTGGCATTTTTTAAGTCTTTGATGCGTAGAATTTCTTCTGATGTAATTTTCTTGTGTTTTTCAGGCAACTGGAATGGAACTGAATCTGTCAAAGAATGTGATTTCATGTGGGGACCCAGGTATGACATGTACTCTGCTCAGTTTCACACTTAATCTGCCTTTGAGAGGATTATAATTTTTCTACTCACAACAAAACTATTCCGAAAAAAAACTAGGGGAAAAGAAATGATTCTACAGTCTCAGTTTGGAGCAAAGTCAGACATCTGTTATTCGGCTTTTTGGTGCAATATGCGTAATATGTGGGGAATTAAAGCTCAGAGCATAAAAACACGCTGATAGGCAGAATTATCAGAAAAAATGACTTGCAAAAAGATATCAAATGAAAACAGACTGCACCATTTTAATTTATAACCTGTAGCTGGGTTTCGCTTACACACAGTAATCTCCTTTATTTTCTGTAGCTGGTTTCTGATGATGATGATTTCCTGGCGAGTTGTTTTGCATTTGAGGAAGAAGAAAAAATATGAAAAAACTAAAATGAAAAATCAAGCCAGATGGACAGCAAGCTTTAAAAAAAAAAACTGCATTCATAATGGAAAATGTTTCATGTGATCTCTGTCTTGCAATAACAAAGTTTTAACTCAAATAAAAAATGAGGTTTTCTGGATTTAATCACAGACCAAAGAAAGAGCCATGCGTAAAATGGAGACGGGCAGACTTTGGAAAATGCTCGGGGTTTGAGGCGTTTAGATGGCGGACATACACGTGAGGCTGAGACTGATTGTGTGCAATCTATTTTAATCTAATTTTCTTTCAGGAAATAATTATTTATAATAACAAACCAGCTTCAGCTTGAAAGGTTCTAAATACACTGAAACAGGATGGCACGGTTTGGATTCCTGCCTAGTTGCCTTAATCAGTCAAATCGTGGAGGGCCTCTACTATTGTGCCGTTTTTGGATGTCAAACACTGTTTTTGGTGCTTTATGCGTTTATATTTTCACATATTGAGAAGCAATTTCAACTGAAGCTAAACATTTCTCATAGTGCAGCAATCACCTGCTGCGTAAAAGTGGTAAATGCGTCGTTCAAATGAAGCAGTTCGACATATTCTGACACTTCAGTAGATTTTTCTCATTAGTCCCTGTGCTGGCCATTAGAGGTCGTTTTATTTACACCTGCATTCCCTCTGTCAGGTTGTTTGTTGGTAGTCAGACTGCAGGTCAAACAGGCCTTGGACCGAGCAGGGAAACCATCACCAAGGCAATAATCAGCTCCGTGCTTCTCCAGTTACTCACCGTGTCCAGTTACATCTCCTCTGCCGCCCTGCCTTTGAATCTGCTCGCCAGCTTTAATTTTCTATACGCTTTGTTTTGTCGGCCCCGTGGTTGGCTTTACTGTGCTTGCTTGCCCAAAGAGGGGAAAAAAACACATCAAGACTGTATTTTTGTGTGTGTGTTTGGTGTGTGATTAATGGCGTTCGCCACGTTTATTTTCACTTCTTGGAGGAAAAATATGAGTGTTTGCATTGCCACTGGCCTTTAACCTGTCCTGCCGGATGGAAAGGCTTTTTAACTCATCCATCACACGCAAGTGCCCTCCAGAGCAGAGGAGGAGCGGGACGCGGGCAGGGATGGAGGCTGAGGAGGGCTGGCTATTTAGATTACCCCCATCTATCAGCCTGTAATATGTGGACAGAGGAAGGGAGAATTCACAAGAGCTCCACCATGGCGAATCTCCATGTGCTGCAAATCCCATAATATTCCTGTGGGGACCTCAAGGGTCATTGGGTTTAATGTGATTTTATTGTGAGTTTTTTGTGGATAATCTTTAAACTGTAGCTAGCTTTTAGGAGTTTCCAACATAGCAAGTTTTGCTAACAGTGTATGAGTATTTTTCCTACATATTTTGAAAGTCACTTCACTTTTTTTGCTTTATGAATCTTTTACAGTCCTCGAAAACAACCAAAAAGCGCTTCATGGATGCACGATGTACCCAATAACCTCCACTAACCAACACGCACCGTTGCATAGTCAGTACCACCTGCTTATGATCAGGTCCTTGAGGTCACTTATCAGTTCTTGGTAGACACATCGCATTTGAAATCGTGCCAAATATCTCTTTAAAAGCATTTTACGCACTTGGTTGCAGCTCTGAGCGTGAATAAGCAGGTAGAGGATGGTGGTTTCCAGCCCAAAAGCACTTCGGCAGGCTGTGGCGGTGAACTCTAGTTACAGGACTGAGACTCTAACAGGCCACGATGACGCACGTTGGAGCTGGATGTTGGAATAATGACTGAATTCTGCAATAAAAATGCAAAACCGCTGCATTTGGTTAATTTAATTACATCCATAATTCCTAATTTAAATGTATTCATTTGGCAGGCCTGCTTGGGGTAAAAATAAAGCCCCCCTGGATGAGCCCCCTCTCTTTCTAACACACGCTCTGTGCAAATATAGATGGAGAAAGGCAGGTTGATTGTTGAGAGCTTGCACAATTGTCTTTTCGAAGGGCCTTCGGGGGAGTTTTCCGGTTGGACGGGGATCTCATGTCAGAAGTCGCTGTCATACAATGGCCGAAAAACCTCGAGACTGGCGCCGGTGACAGTCCGAGTCTGAGACGGTGAGGCCTGAGCTGGTGCGCGTTTACCCTGACACACATGTAGATCACAGGCCGAGCCACAACAAGCCAGCGGGTCAGCTGGACTCACGTTGCAGAGGAGACTAAAAACTAGGAGTCTGATCAACCCAGAAACGGAAATTTGTAAGACGACCTCAGTTATGTTTAGATGGCGCTTGGTTTTCTGTGTGCGTAATTTTGCGCAGAGGCACGATTAAATAAGTGTATATTCCTGATTGGCAAAAAAAGGTCAAAAATGGGATTTTTCTCAACAGCTGAATAACTCTGGAGGGTAAATAAAGCTTTGATTGTTGTTTTTTTTAAAC
Organism: Chromis chromis; assembly: GCA_900302755.1. Lineage (NCBI taxonomy): Eukaryota > Metazoa > Chordata > Actinopteri > Pomacentridae > Chromis > Chromis chromis. Next base: position 4,108 of record OMNN01052706.1, read on the forward strand.
AGATAAACTCTTAAATTCAAAGAAAACAGATTTAATGCTAACTAGTTCATGACTTCGCTGGTAAATGGTTGCTTTTATTTCAAGATTCTAAAACTCTGAAGGTCTACTATGTAAATGATTCAAACCACAGTCATGTTAAACGGACATTAGCGCACACAGAGTTCAATTATAGGCGCACAGGCCCAACACAGCCCCATGCCCGTGCGTAAAAAAGAAAGCAAGTCTAAAAGGCTGCTCATACTGGTCTAAAATGAAACACTGGTCTAAAATGACTCACCAAAACGCACCAGATCTGCCTAAACCATTAAGTGTTGTAACAAGGCCACACCTGACGCCAACCTTTTGAGCATACAGGCGTTTTCTACAAGAAACCACCTTCTAGAAACCGTCTAGTTTGTATTGCAGCTGCCGCATTACTGCAGGTTTTGCTGCCTATTGCACTCCAGTGCAGCACACACCGAGATGAGCAAGTCAAAAACTGGATGAGGCGCTGTAATTTTGCACATGAATGTCCAGACGATGCACTTAAAAGTTCCCTGTGAGACATTGCAAACACTGTGCATGCAGCATGACAGAATATAATCCCTCTAGAGGAAACGCTGAAAGCCTAACATCTGATTTGAGCTTGGCATCTTTATCGAGACGATGCCAAAGGAGTTCATTTGGTTTAGATTTGGATAACTGGTTTGGAAAACACCGTTAGGCCGTCTGGTGCGCCAACAAGACAAACCGAAGTCAAATGTGTCACCATCAGGTGTAACCAGGTGGATTACTGGAGGTAGTTCGTTGGGACGCGGCGGTCAAAACCAGAGAGCCTGTTTGTTGAGTTTAAATATGTATATTTTAGAAACCGGTGGTTGTTTTGAGCAAAGTAAAAGGCATATAGATCTGCTGCTGTCAACACGTTATTATTCTCTTGTTTATTTGGTAGCAACAATGTGGTGTTGGCCTTGCTACACAAAACACAGTCCAGATACAAAAAACACATCGTGCTGAATAATGACAAGGACGTCTGATGGGCCATTTATTTGTCCCAGTTGTGTCTTTGTGGACGTGAATGAATGAGCCGTCAGTTTACAGTGCCTGTCATTCATACACACAATAAACTTGATATCGTCGTGCACTTTTCATACCGAGGAAACAGTAACTGGGCAGGCCCCGTGTTAGATGGCAAATGTTTATCCAGCTCAGTACATATCCGAGATATACATTGTGTGGCTGAGTGTGTGTGTGTATGTGTGTATGTGTGTATAAGCGCACCCAGCTGCGTTGTGCTGGACAGATTTCAAACATGCCTGCACGAATAAAAGGCCCATTTTACTCCAAGAGCGCAAAGCGGTGCATTGCGCGCTCCCGATAACAAAAAAAAAGTAAACGCTGCAAAAAATATCCATCATAATAGCCTCAGTCCAAAGCTGAGCCTTAAAAGTCTATTAAGTGCAGAAACTGCCAGTATTGTGGATTCACGGATTAAAAACACTGCATTTTCTCAAATGAGTCTGATATCTTCACTCCATCCATATTTGAAGACATTTCCTGATGTGCATGAGCATAAAGCAAACGTCTAATTCATTAACAGCTCTCTTTGTTTCCATGTGTTGTAGCCTGACGTCAGACTGTATCTGGTCTGGGTGGGTGTTTTCTTGCAGCGGGCAGGTTTAGTGGGAGGGACTCGCTGGGTTTGGGGAGGTTAAACGCAGCAGATGGGTGGGTCTCCTGTGTGGGTTGGAGAGCCGGAGCTTCCTCTCGGTCACAGCGGGCAGAAGCTTTTCTCTGATGCGGATAGAAGGAGAGCGCACAGGGCCGTCACTGCTGCAAAGGAAGGGAACGGCTTGATTTGTTAAAAATATTTTTGTTGCGCCTTCCAAGTTCGTGGAAGAACAAAAAAAAAACTGTCGTGGAAATTCTCCCTGCATGGTTCATCCTCTCATGTCGTGGTGTGTGTCTGACAGCGGTTGGAGTTTTTGTAGCGCAGCTGTTGAGGAGAACTTTGTGCACCCCAGGATTCACCCCCGTTTCCTCTTTTTACGCATCCTTCTCTTCAAGGTGGGATGAATTTGGACAGAATCGCAGAGGCAGTGAGAGCACCGCCGCCCCGCGACGTGGCCCCCGCGTTTCATTTACAGAGAACTTCAAACAGCAGTCGAGAAACTTTAGAGAACTCAAGCAGCGAGTCTTCAGACACAGAGTTGGCAGGTACACAGTCAGAGTGCTTTTAGCAACTCAATTCCTTCTTCTCAGTGCAATAACAGTTTATTTTACGTCTCCATGAGCACGTTTACGGCCAAGCTGTCAGAGAAACATCCCCGGCAGTTTAACGCTACAGAAAAAGGAGGCAGAATATTTAACTTTGCTTGATTTATTTCCGTATGTTACAGTGCACATGGGCAAAATGCACCATTTACTGCAAATCTTACTTTTCTGCTCTCAAGTTTAATGCGCAGGAATACCGAACAGGGGAAAAGTCCAGTTTTGGTGCAGTTACACCCCATTTTTTTGTTTATTGCGCTGGCTGAACCAAACACTTGGCAGGATCCCGAGGTCTGTCAGGGAAAAATGTGCAGAGCAGCCTGGCCTGCTGTCAGTGAATGCATTAAAACGACCTATAAATACTGGGCCCGTCCACCAATCTAAACTAAAAGCCAGAAGGTCTGTATTAACAATTCCTGGAGACGCCTTTTGTTCTTCAACTTTGCCACATTTTTAGAAAAACAAAAGGCCTTTTCCTCTCCGCCTCAGTCCACATGAGGAAGATAGAACTAAATATGGGTGGAGGTCATTTATTTCTCTTTTTGGGGGGTTAATTTCTTTTATGGGCTTAAGTGAAAAAAATATTTATTTGCTTTTAACGTTTGAAGCTTATTTATGGCAAACATTCAAAATACTATATTCCCTTTTTGTGACCTTTGCACGTGTGGCCCCTTTACTTTAATGAGGCAGTCTTGTTAGGACGCAAATACATGATAGCAGTCGGGAGATAAGAGTGGCCAGACCTCGTCTAATCAGTGACAATCGAGGCAGATCTAAGTGTGTTTGAAAGAATCGATGTAGAACTCTCAGGCATGTTTGTAAATGTTTGGCTTTAATTTGTCACCTCTCCTCTGAGGCTTATTTGAAGAGCTTTGTAAATAATTTATTTATAGCTTTGGCTTTGCTTATTTCATGCCTTTTATGGCTGACATAAAGCCTTACTGTTTTGCACGTTGCTGCACTTAATCCCAGTGGAACATAATTTACCGTTAAAGTGCAAATACCAACTTCTTCAATGCAAAAGGTCCCTTATTTGCATGCTATTCAAAGTACCTATAGGTGCAACAAACTGTTATTTCACCACGACTTATTATCCACAGAAAAGGAGAGGAGCGCTGAACACAGGAGCGACGATGGGAACGCGGACGACCCCAAGAAGAAGAAGCAGCGGCGGCAGCGGACTCACTTCACCAGCCAGCAGCTGCAGGAGCTGGAAGCCACTTTCCAGAGGAACCGCTACCCAGACATGAGCACCAGGGAGGAGATCGCCGTGTGGACCAACCTGACCGAGGCCAGAGTCCGGGTAAGGAGCCAGCAGGCAGGCCGACGGCCGTGCGTAAAGTGTGCGTAATGCGTGCGTAAAGACGGTTTGGCAAGTAGAATATCTATTACAAACAGAACATTGGTTCTATTTGGTTCTTGAAAGTGTAGGAATTATTAAGCAACTGAATAAATAAATGACATAATTTTTAAAACACGAGAACCAAAAAAATTGGCATGTTCAGCTAAATACAAAAATATTATGAACCAAATAAAAAGTAATACCCAAGATGTACGGCTTTATATTGGTCACATGATGCAAGTGTTCTGAGTTTATTTTAGCTCTTCCCTCCAACATTTTTATGCAATTTGATCACAATTTATAAAAACTTCTTCACTCATGATATCACAGACTCACTCTCCCACCGTCAGAACAAGCTGATATCAGTATCACTCTTACTAAAGTGAAAATCCAATCTTTTAGCAGAGCTCCTGTGAAACACTTTAAGCGGCTCAGAAAGTAATAAACTAAATCTATGATATAATTCAGAGACACGCTTAAGGAAATCCGCTGACCAAAAAAACTGGGAGATTTTCGAAAGTGTAGTGTTAACGGATATTGAATTGCAGTCATCCCTGACTGTCAGCGCTAAAAACCTAAGTCTTCTGTGCGTGCGTAATGTGCAACGCTGCGCATTTCTGACAAACAGGAACTAAAGTGCAGGTCTCAGTAGAACGCATTAATGTTAACATATTTCATGTTTTTTTTTTTAAAATTGCAGAAATGGAAGCTGTCTTTACCTCCTTGGCTTTGCTGGAAGTAAGACATCCTTTTTAAGGGTGTATCCGCGCTGCTAATGGAGCCAATGGATGATTTGTCTGTTGATGACATCATCACCAGTCTTGTTTCTTCCCATGGAGACTGTTCATGTCGCCAAATCTATCTGGTTAATGAATAGGAACAATATGGGATGATATTAAAGGAGGCTTTAGCATCAGGGGGATGCATTTAATAGCGTGGGAGGCATGAAATCACATTTGGACATCTTATTTACTCGATTTTAACCATAAAAGATTCGATTTCTCAGAATAGCGTCTATTTAAATGGGAAAATAGTCCACACCATAATTAATAATTGCCTTTTTAGTTTTAGTGACTGAAGAAATTTCACACTCACTTGTTGATACACACGTATTCGTGCGGTTTCCCATTTTTTGCTGGGAAAAAATGTGGTTGCATAAAACGTGTGTTAAACATGAAACAATTGCAGTTGGTTCTCATTTGCAGCAACTGGCGCCTGACAGCCCGTTCTTGCAAAATCCACCGTCTCAGATTGCATAAAAAATGCATACAGTTATTTAGAGTGCAGGGGAGAAAAAAAAACAGTAAAAGTCTCAGAACAAGTTCAGAGTGCAGGACTTTTGCAGCCAAGGAGGGGTGAATTTCACACAGTGCAGCCTTTTTAGTTTGGCTGAATCAATAGGAAACATTGTAAAGACCGTGGCGTGACACGGAGCAGCCTGAGCGTTTAATAAAATGCGACATCTTAAAGTGTCTGGAAGTGACCTTTTTAAGGCTCTTAGTGTTTAATTAAGCTTCTCGGATAATCAGTTTAATTGAATGATATTCGAGAGCTCAGCTGTTTTGGATTTCACCATCGTTTAATTAGCTTTAATGAGGTTTTCGTGTCTTAGCATGGCATTAAAACTCAAAGTGTCCATTTTTTTTCCTTCTGTAGAGGAAACTGGAGTCTCACACGAGCTGTGAACTGCAGCCTGCGTGTTTCCTCCACGGCTCTCTGTCACATCGCTCATGTCTTTGTGGACAATTTGTCGGCAGCACCCTGTTCCCTGCGCCGCTATAAATAGCCTCCCAGTCCCGTCTGATGAGGCCACTTGTAAACTGTTTCTACTATGAATTAAAAATGACCCGCAGAGTGCCGACTAACGGAGAGTTTGTCAGCTTTCGATAAGGCGTGAGGATTTCCAGAGGCGCGTTTCTGATTCATTGACACTCATCCGCTGCTGTGCTGTTTGATTCGGGGTGTAAACTTGTTGGTTTTATTTCAGCCAGTCTGACCCACATACTGATATATTGTCTACACACATACAGGCGTTAATTTCACTGCAGTACAAGCAGAAATCATTCTCATTTCACTGGTGCAGATGAAGCAGTAGAATGAACATTAACACACCTCGTTTATGTTGCTGCTACAATTGTTTTTGTTTGATTTATGAAATTAAATTAAGGGTTTGAAACAACAAAACTCACTCCAGCATGTCATAAAGCGCATTAAATTGCAGAATTTTAACACGATTCCCAATATTTAAAATAAAAATATTAAAAGAAGAATTTTCCACATGGAATATTTTTATTATAACAACTTAATATATGACGATTTGAAGCAAAAGTATAATTATGTTTCTGTCCTGCAGAGCTCGTTTAACACTTTCTGTCTAACATAAGTCATAATTCAAAATAAATGTTGCCTTAAGATAAAATTAATAATAAATAGAAAGTTATAACACTGAAACATAAAGAGCAGTTTGGAAGCCCGTCGCTGCTTCACTTCTCATGGTTTTATACTAGCCTTTCTTTTTCAAACGCGCTAATTTTGCGCAAATTACAGGATCATTTTTAGCGGATGATTTTAAAGTCCAGCAGCAGAAGCTCTTCCTTTAATTTGAATCAGTGTTTCGACGCAGCGAACCAAACGCTCAGGACCAAGTCCAGCTTAATGTGTTCACTGGGGAAAAGGAAAAAAAGCCACAACAACTCTCAGAAACAGCTCTCAGTAGTCAGAAACTAGAGTTAGATTCACTCGGGGCAAATAAAACGCCTTTTAAGGCTAAACAAATTGTGAATTAAAAACTAAATAAATACAGAGAAATCAAATTAAAACTTTGATCATGAAGCAAATAGTGTGTGCTGTTTAATTTATCATAATTAGAAATGCAGTATGCTTCCCCCCTGTCATGTAATGTTATCTGAGAACATTACAGGGATTCAGCTGTATTAAAGGAGCTTTCACTCCATTTGGAACCGCAGCTTCAAATTTAGAATTTAGCTGAGGGGCTGCTGACTGTGCCTCTGAAGTATTTAACTCCAAACGACCATTTTAAATGGTGCTACTCAGGTTAACTGGAATAATTAAAACATCTTTCACTTTAATGTGTGTTTTGTTTAGAGTTTTTTTTAATAGAACAAACAATTTGGTATTTTGTGTTTAGAGATGCAAAGACAGACACATCCTGGAGGTCTGGACACTTTAGGGCACCAAAATGAGGCTATGCACAAAGAAATACAACAACTAGAATTTAGGATGTTTAGGTTGGGGAAGTGGAACAGCGTCTTTCCTCAACATAATGCTCATTTGAGATTCTGCCTATGATGGACGTGTATTTATGGCTAAAATAATAATAATAATAATAATAATAATAATAATAATAATAATAATAATAATAAATCT
>OMNN01052708.1:0-10650 GCA_900302755.1 Chromis chromis
CCAAACTTCCTAGACCCCATTCTGATCAAGCATCAACAGGATGCAGTGGAACAAATTTGATTGACAGAGGCCCCACTGCACAAGCCAGAGTACCCAAAGGATCCACTGCCAACGTCCTGGTGCCAGACCCCATATGACACCCTGAGAGGTCCTCTTGTCCATGCCCAATGGTTCAGAGCATTTTTGACCACATAAGGGGGACCAACACAATATTAGGCAGGTGGTCATAATGTTATGCCTGATCAGTGTATGTTTGGATGTTAAATGTAATGATTATGGGGATTAACAATTCAGAATTGAGGAGTTTAGAAAAAATTGTCTATGTATGTGTGCATTTACTTACAAGTTTAAGTGAATGAACAAGCCGATATCTACCACTCACATGTGTTTTGTCATCGAGAATGCACCATCGTACTGATCTTATTAAGCTATACTGAGCCAGCAGACTGTATTCGAGCATGTGGGAGTTGTTTCAAGTGACTTGAGATTTTGCCAACAAAATACATTTGCCTGGATATGCATATGTGAGTGTGCGTTTGTGTTTGCGCTCACCCTGTTGTCAAGCTCCGAAGGAAACTTGCTCTGGAATCGGCACACGGTTCCTTCGCTGTAGTCTCTCTGTATAAACACCTTTGTTACCAACGATGCACTGTGCCGCAGCTCCTGAAGGTTGTGGAACTTGGAAGACAATAGAAAAACAGGCGTGTTAAATCTGTGATCCCAAATATATTTGCATTGATCTAGGCACAAGAGAGGCATGTCTCTTTGTGTTTTTTAGAGCTGTGTTATGCTGCGGATCCACTTACAGAGACAATTTTCTTTACAAACAATTCCAATCCCCGTCAAAAAAACAAACCGCTCATTGTTTAGGATTTTTTTCCCCGCTTTGCAATCAGACTGGGTTCATTCTTTGCACTGTCAATAAATGGATCTGCACAGGCTTCCACTGTGCAGGCAACTTAAGTTTAAGCCTGTTTCAATATCAAAACATTATAGTTTAAATCCACTTGTATACAGAAGTTCTGAATAGCAAGGTTTATACAATATTTACACAATGTAACTCAATATTTCCTGACAGCAGAGTTATATTTTCGTCTGAGAACACAAGTGCAACTGGGCTACACTGTGGAAGAACGGCTGACTCCATCGACAGCAGCAGTGCAGGCTGATCGTAGTTAGCACTCTCACTTCATTCCTCCAGCATCAATAGGCCCGATTGCAGCAATAACACTCTGAAAGACTCCTCTTTACAGCACTTTGGTGGGGAGTGGTATGTTTTACACCCAAACACTCATTCCCCTTAGAAGCACACAGCAACAAGCAAGTGGGCCAGTGTAAACTTGTCCCCTGCTGATCTAAATGACTCTCCTCAAGAGGATGGTAATTAGAGATTCAGTCGGAGCATGGAGGGAGTAAAAGAGAGAGAAGGAGGGAGGGAAGAACAAAAAAGTATTGAGAAAGTAAAGTGAGAAATATGAGGTTGTATTCTTGTCAGTCAGTCAGCACTCTCTTAACTGGTGTTGGAGGGTTGGCATGCTAGAGAGGGCAGTTAGGGAACCGCCACCATCCTCCAATGTTTGCAACAGCGTGCCACAGGCTTGGCCGGTCTACTCTTTAACGTCGTCGAGCCAGGCTTTGCAGTGTGGGCCTCTTTTAGTGCTTTCCTTCTGCTGTGCTTCTGGAAGATGGTGTTGGACAGGGAGTCATAGCAGTTAATATGGCTGTATCACGCATGAATGCAGCGTCTTATAGCAGCCCGAGATGGCCCTTGCATGCTTGTTAGTGTGTCTATCTGCTGGGTGATGTACTTGTTTGTCTTGTGAAGCATCTTCTTGTAGCATTTGTTCTCAAACACCTGAATGTCTTTGAGCCTTGACATTCAGCGCCCATTCGCTGATGTCGTTACTTCTCCAGATGATGTCTGATTTTGTCATTGCAGATGAGGCCAGTCTCAGTCTTTTGCTGACCTGCCATCCTTCGCAACAGTGGCCCCCAAGTATACTAAACTGTCCACCTCTTTGAGTCTTTATCAGTTCAGCATGATGTTAGTTGCTGCCTGGTTGCTGCTCACAAAGATTTTCTCATTTCTGTGTGCTGATTTCCATTTCAAATCGTTATGCAGCAACGTCGAGTCTGGTTCTTGAAGTTCTTTCCCACTGCCTCCAATGAGGTCGATATCATCAGTGAATCTGAGGTTACAGAGTGGGCGTCCTTTACCAGTTATGGACGACTGACAGCTTGACCTTGGCCTGGCTATGATCATGATTTTTTTTTTCAAGAACATGTTGAACAGGAGAGGAGGCATCACTGACACCCTCCGACAGTTGTTCCAAAGAACTCTAAGAAGTCTGCTTTGTTCGAATTGTCTGGATTATATTGGAGGTCACCGTCAATGTTGCAGCTCCCCATCACTTGCCAGACATGGTTGAAAGCCCACGTGAAGTCGATAAGGTCATGCTGGTACTTTAGATGCTTCTCAATCACAATTCTGATGCTAAATACCTGCTGAATAGTAATTCTTCTTGGTCATTCTTCATTAATTTCAAAGCCAAAAACACCCTATTTCACAGAAAATGTTCACCATTTGTGCACCTATTGACTTTATTCATTACATTTTATTCAGTGTGTATCGTTGCCAAAGTTTGTTCAGCTACAGCAGTGTGGCTATTATCAAAAGGTAGGTTACCTGCATGTGTGAGCCAGAGAGAGTCATTTCCAAGTTAGCAGACGCAGCACAGTGCCAGGCCTTCATCTCTATTTAGGGTATATCACTCACAACCAGGAATAGCATCCAAGCTGCTATTTTCGTCTGCTAACAGCCACAATCATCTCACAAGCAGAGCTTTTAATATCCTTCTTTCTGCTTCCTCCGTCTCCCTAACGTGGCCATCTCTCTCTCTTCTCCCTGCACTATCTTCAGGCCGTCATGATGAACAACAAGTCATTCTATTAATAGAAGCAATTATCATCACAAGGTTGTGCATCATTTATCCGAGTTAAGATCAGTTGGCCGAGAGTCAGGTTCATTAAGATAACACAGGTTCTTTGGGACTGTGAGGATGTGTGCAAGGGATTGTATGTGCATGCAAGTATGTGATGTGGTGCATTGATGAAAAAGTGCTCTGACCCTTAATGTAAGTGGCAATAGCACAGAGGAATATACTCTTGAAAAGTAGGTGTCCTGCAATCGGATTCTGGAATTGTTAAACATGTTTATCTCAAATGTACACAGTAAAAACAGTTTAAAAAAAAAACTAAACAAAAAGTATCTTAAGTTAACGCTTAGTTCTGCTTCCAAATGAAAACCTCCTATTTGAGTCCAGTTATGAGGATTAACAACAGAATGACAGGAAAAGGGAAAAAAATATGGTAATGAGAGTGAAGAAAAGAGAAACGGAGAGAAGAAAGAAAGATTAAAAGCACTGGAAGGGAGATATAAGGATATGTGGAGGTTTCCAAGAAAGGAAAGAGGGAAATTAATGAAACAGTAATAAAGAAAGAAATAAGCAGAGATGAGAGGGAAAGTATGAAGGGATAAAAAGTTAAGTAGGCAAGGGGACATAAGGAAAGAGAATTAAACCAGACAGGAAAGAGATGGAGAAGGATGATGAAAAAGAATTAGGAAGTTAGTAAGGAAGGGAAAGTGTAGGATGGAAAGACGGACAGAAAATGGATAAAATAAGGGATGGAAGAACACACAAGAAAATAAATTAAGGAACAGAGAAGGAAAGAATCTGCAACAGAAAAGATGAGGATGAGATGAAATGACAGGAAAGGTGGACAAAGAAATTAGGATGCAAACAGATTTTGAAAATACGTTAGTACTTTTGCACACAACTATTTAGGTGAAATACTATAAAAATATACCATAATTTCCACCTCTGTGTGTCACCAATAACATTAGGAAGAGGAATGGAAGCTTTACATTACACTCTGCTTGCCTCTAAATCACAAACACTGCCTCAGATCTAAGCACTTGTAGAAAATACCAAAGCTGATGCCAGTGTTTCTGCTGATGAGGTTTCTGGTCGAGGTCCAGCCCAGAGTCATGTGAGTGAACATTACAAACTTTCCTTGCAGTGTCACATGGACTGTATTCAGGCCGGGGGGACGTCACACTGTGTTTTGGCCTGTTGTTGACCAACTGACCTCTGACTTACATGTATCTTGCTGTGAAGCAGGCACGAGTCACGTCTCACTCCCAAATACAGGATTTTAGAATAGCTCACTCACTACTCCTCCAGTTTTAAGGAACTTTGTAAATTGTGTTCCAGAAGTTAAATCTGATTTTCTTAAGGATGGAGTGAAAAAAATAGACTGACTGGTGTTCAACTTTGTAAACTCTTTGTGTAATTCGGCCGCTTTAGACTATGCAACAATAAGCATCTAAGTGTATGTCTTGTCACACTGTGTGAGATAAGACTTATATAATCTTATGTGTCAGACTGTATTATATTAATTCAAGTCATGTCCAGTTGTAGAGGAACAATGCAAAAAGAAAAAAAATAGAGAAGAAGCATGACAGTAGAGTCCCACAAACTACTTTTGTATTTTGCTTCATTGTTTTGGTTACATGTCTTTGCATTTACAAAATGCCACTCGCAAAACGTCATGCAAGAACATTGCATTCACATGATTTCATGTCCCATTGTGATTGCAACATGAAATCATGCAAAATGTCTGTCCTATTGTAAGCTCTTTTTTTTTTTTTTTAACTAACTGAAAATCTTAGTCAAGGTGTAATTTCTTAAATTAATTAACACATTCTTAAAGTCTGCTCAATCAGGAAAACAGATCACTCATTTTAAGTAAACATTTCTTACATAACAGAGGTTCTTTGCTTGTAATGAGCAGACTCTCCTAAATTTCGGAGCATTGTTTTCTAGTTTTAAGACATATTACAGCCTAGAGTGGCTACATTTGTGTGCTAGTTTTACCCCACTGGCAGATTTCTTTGCTCAAAACAAGAATATTTGACCAAATTTGAGAATATTCGGCTTATTTCTAGTGGGGCAGTTTTTGCAGTGTGGGTGGCTTGTAGATGTGGGTCATTGCAGCTGGTTATTTGAGAATTTGGTCCAAAATAAGCTGTTTGTGTGCGTATTATTCCACTGCCAGCTATGACTTTTGCATGTTTCTCTCACGGTTGTTAAGCTTTACCTCAGACAGCCCAACACTGCACAGTGCAAAGAGGCTCTTACGCAATCACACCTCAGAAACATAAAATCTCACAACTTGCCTGTGTTACATTTCCATATTGACAAGTGCTGGTTTTAACATCCCATTCATTATGTTGTACTTATGAATTGTGAAAGGGAAGCCAGAACTGCCTTGCCATGCTTCCTCCTGATCAAACATGTACTTTTCTGCAGTTTAATGTCAATCAAACCTGAATAAGCAGGAAGCTTTTACTCTCTTACAGCCGTCAAAGTCCTCAAACAGCTATTTTCACTGACATTAGGGACCTCATAAAATCTTCCTTTAGTCACGTGGTGCTGATGTTACCGGCAGAATTATCTGTGTCCATTTAAGCCTCCAAGATAGATGTTTTCTGTTGGCAGTTTATCATTAACTCTCCTTGTGTGGGAGATCAGGGTTCAAATCTCGTCTATTCCGGCGTCTAAATATAGCAAGCAGGCAGACAGCAAAGTTAAAGTGTCAAACTGATCACACAGGACTCTATTAAGGAGCTCTGCATCGTGCTGCACTGTCTGGCTTCTCTTTCCGCCCACACATCCGTTACTTTTAGTTTAGTTAACATTTGTTTGCACACTGATTAAACGCAGGCAAACAAGAGAGGAAACAAGTTGCAGAATGAAGACTTATCTCCAGGAAACAAGCTCATAAAAACACACTGCCTCGAGCGCACAAAAGATAAAAACAGATGAACTAACAGAGACACATAAATCTAATTCTAAGTGCAGAACAGCAATGCACATGATTTAACACTATTTATCTTACTAATTTAGTATGAATGTTATAGGGATTCAATCTTTTCACAGTTCATTTAAGAGTTTTATCATGAAGGATTTTCGTGTGGAAATTTAACTGGTGCACTAAAATTAATGCATCTCTTATTGTATGATAAGAAATAGCCACTGGCTGAGCAGGCACATAAAAAAGGAATAGTACGTCACTTTAAACCTATGACAATACATAATGCATCAGTGACCTCTCATGACCACGTGTGCTGCTAAAATGAAAAACCACCATATTTTATTTGTCATTTCTTTTTATTCCTACACTCTGATTCCACTTCCCCTGCTTTATTCCCTCCAGTTTGGATCTGTGAGTTTGTGTGAGTCTCATTGCCATGACATGTTTCCTAGTTAAGTCACTCCGACTCAAGGAAAACACAGCGACAACATGGGCGAGTGCTGCCAGTGGGCAAACCTCACAAATGGCACACACACACACACACAATTACAGTACGCACAGTAAATGCACTCCGAGTTAGCCGTTTCATTCTCATCTCTCATAGCTCTTTCAGCGTTTCCCTCACTGTCAGCTCCCTCTTTTCATCCCTTCACAATACAAGTGGTCTCCTGCCATCGAGACAAAATTTTCTTATGTTTGCTGCCAAGCTGGGGTTAGCCAGAGGTCTATAAATCAATGATGTTTGGACAGTGCTGACAAAACTGTGAAATTTCCACGACATCCAGGTGGAAGACCAGCAGCTGTGGGACAGAAGAAGAAATCTTTTTTTTTTTTTTATGGAAAAGTTGGAACATTGTTTCAGTAGGGAGTTGAACCGTTGCCAGTCTCTGAGATGATTACCGTGCTTTGACATATTATTCCTCAACAGTGTGGCACTCGAGCCAGAGCTAGAATACAGACTGAGAGGAGGATCTGGCAGTAGTGGACTTAATGGATCCAGAGACCGTCCATGCAGCACAAACAGTGTGCAGAGAGAGCTGATTGTTAGTCAGTCACTTAACGCGTCCATTTGCTGACTTGGCGTACAACAAATGTCATAGAATAATATAATATGTGACAGAGAGACAGACGGGTAAAAGCAACGGACAGGAAGCAAACCGTGGTGCTCATCTCAGACTCCAATCACTGATGGTTACAAACTGCAGCAGCCTGTTCACATTTAATATGCCATGGATAATTGATGGGCCTTGGACATAAAATCTGTCCTGGGTCCATCACACACACTGTATGCGCTTGTGTGTGTTTGTGTGCATGCATGTGTGTGTGCGTGTGCGTGTAATTGATGGGGCTTGGACGGGGATACTGGCAGACCACCAGAGGAAATCAGGGCCACTCTGCCAATGTCTTGCAGGCTCAGGGAAAAAAAAAAAAAAACATAATCATGAATCTTGCCCAGCTTCCTGTTCACTGCACCTTCACCTGCAGCGTCATTATGTTGGAATTACAACTACTGCCTGCAGGTATATGCACGCGAATGCATGTGAACACACACGTATAAGCTCGAGTGTTGGCTCTTTCCAACTCGCACCAAAGTGGCAACCTCCTCCAGTGAGATCATCAGCATGATAACTATGTCTTCAGCAATATGGTGACATCACCAAGGACACAAGGGTGGGTGGATGGGTTGAAAGATGTGCTGCCGGCCAGAGAGCTACCGGGCATTACTGCTGCTAAAAATACACCCACTGTTGATGCTGTTTGGAGGAAATAGTTGTAACGCCGCCTCAACAATCTGTCTCTGCATCTTCTTTGGAGATGCTTAGAGTCTCCAGCCATGTGCATTTATTACAGCAACAAAATGGTGAAAATAGTAGAGAGTGGAAGCATGTTTTAGTATGTGGAACAATTAAAATGCAATAATAGAGCCTTGGTAAAGCTAATTTAAAAGTATGACAGAGGGAGACACAGGGGGAGAGTGTCCCTGTCCATGGTGCTGACTGCTCCATCATCAGCCAACTGGATGCTCTCTACCTAAATGACACTGTTTTATCTCTAGACAATGCAAAAGAACAGATGCAGTGAAGAGAAAATGAGGGGAAAAAAACACTCTAAAAGTTACATATCTGAGGAGATCTGTCTGCACATACAGCTTACAGACAGTGATGAAAGTCAGAGAAATTGATGCTCCTGGGCAAAATCTGTTCACACCATGACTTCAAATCCATCTCAATCCTCAAGATCCAGCCGTTTTATCTGATTGAACTGAACTGATCACCCGAATCACGACGAGCCACAACAAGCATTCAGTTTACAAGACTGCATTTCTCAACCTGCTTTTTTTTAGAAGAAGAAAAAAGCAGCACGGAGAGGATCATTCCTCAGGTTCTGTCCATAGAATACTAAAAGAGCAACAAAAAAAACGGGGGGAAATGCAGCGGATTTCTTACCTCTGTCGCCATATTGCAGTGTGAAGGTGCAGGATCTGTCCCGGGAGGGGAAAAAAACAGACAACCGTTTGCTCTGGTGTTGTGTTGGGACACCGCGACTGTAGAGGCTGGCACGGGGGAGACCGGACCGCGCGTGCACGAGGGAGTGCGTGACTGCGCGCGTCCCTGCGAACAAGCGAGGGAGCGTTGCTGCGGGATGGAGCTGCCGGTGGTGGATATGCAAATGTTTTCTATATGAATTTCTATTAATGCACAACCGAGAATGAATATTGCAGTCAAGGTTAGAGGAGGTTTTTGATTTTCCAAGTAGGTTAGTGTTTCCTTTTGTGGGATATTAATAATTCCATTGATTATTAATAATTCAAATAAAGTGCTTTGCTTTTTGTTTCCATTTGCAACCCCGGATGCCTTCACTTAAAAGCTGTAATAAATCATACATACAAATACACCTGTCTGCACTGCATCTATATAATACAATAAAATGGGCTCTAGGTGCAATAATAACTATTATAAAAATTAGTATCAAAGCATATTTTTATTACTGACCCTGATTGCAAATGAGATAAAAATATATTACATGTGAGTGATAAAAGTGAGTCTCCAGGGAAATATTACAGTGAATCTATTTTTAAAGATGAATCACTTGTCACTGCCATCATGCAGCAAGGCTCCTGTTTAATAAAACCGAAGCCTGTTAGTGCTCTATAGGTGTTTACTGTACATCCAGCACCGCCATCCTTTAAAAGCAGGTTGGTTCTGGTGCAAAGCGGTCATGCACCAGTGACTCATACTGTAGCCCATATGTTACAGTAAATGTACCTTTACAAAGTGCCCAAACTGAACATTTTTTCCACAGCCCACTTAGATGCACTATACTGCCACATTTTTCCTTTCAAGACTAAAAGAAAATTCTTCCAGTTCACGAACAAATCAAGGTCTCATATTTGGTTTGAATGTTTTACAAGGTTGATTTAAAATTCAAAAAAGATTGCTGAAAATGTGGCAGCCAGAGAAAAAGCTTGTGTTTTTCCATGCCTGAGCAAATGAAAATATTTCTGATTAAATTTAAGAAAGACCTAGAGGAAAGACGCCGAGTGTAATCATTTTTGATTGATGCGATTCTGGGTTAAAAATTCTTATTTTTCTTTGCTTGTTTGACACCGTGAGTCATGACATGCTGAAATTACCCACTTTTTCTATCACTACAACGCGCATTCCCCGAAGTAAGCTTAGATCACTCCTGGCAAAGACGCTCAAATCACACACAGGCATGCAAACGCACATTAATCTGTTTACAAAGCCTCCAACTCTTATGAATGGAAACAGAATCCAAAAATAAAGCAGAAGAGCTTTAACAAAATGAAAATTATGCAGAACTAAGATTATTTGCCAGGATCCTGCTGCTTGCTCCAGATTGCTTGAAAAGATGTGGATATCTAATCACACATTGGCACAGATTCCTTTAGGGTGTGTGTATTTATATCCACATGCATATGTTTTCGTATGCATGTGAATTTCTGAGTGTATTCCCCCTCTGTAACGTTGTCCAGCATATCTTCAGCTCAATGGTTTCAGTCACACTTTCACATTATACACTCACCACGTCATATAAACCTAAACTGAAGCAACCTATTATTCAGCTGAGACAACTCCTCATATAAATATTTATTATATGTGCATAATGTGTAGCCCAGGAGGTGTGAGACTGTGGCAGGCGGTGGACCCATTACACACCAGAATACAAAATTATTGAAAGTTGACTGCTTTCCCAAGACTATGATGGGGCAAAAACAACAAATTAGGCAGTTTTTCCCCTCCAATGTCACACATACATGCTTTTCTCATCTGATGCTCCCTACAAAACAACATCTTTTTGTCTTAGTGTTTTTGATCTGCTATCACAAGGATAAGGTGTGGTTCGATTAAGGCCCCATCCACACGAAGCCAAAACGCTTATAGTTTCAAAAACGCTCTTCATAAAGACAGAGCTGTTTCAGTAAATGTGTCCGTCCACACGAATTCACTTGATACGCCTGAAAATGATGTAAAACACATGCCAGGCCTGTTGGTGGCGCTGTGACGGCGTAACGGAAACAAGCGGAAACAAGCGGAAACTGGCGGCGGGACTTTAGGCATGCGCAGAAATCTGTATACGATGTAAACGTTCTATCGTTATGTTCTTTTCCGGGGTGGATCCAAAATGAAGTGGCGTATTGTGCTTTCCATATTTGTTTGGTGAACACAGTGATAATGCAGAAGAAGTATATTTTGTTGTAATAACGATAATAGGGTGATTAGCTGCAAGCAGTACACACCCAACACTGCA
>OMNN01052711.1:0-13931 GCA_900302755.1 Chromis chromis
CCTGCTGGTCATATGCTTCGTAAAATCAGAATCTGAAAAAAAATCACTGGTAAGCCCAACTATAACACTTAAATAAATGAAGCATGGTGGAAAAAATCAATATACTTGTGCAATAAAGTGAGGTAGAAGGTGCCTATAAACCAGCAGAAAATACATGTTGTCAGGTAAAATACACACTTTAAGACCTTATTATAGTATTGGACTAAATGTATCTCCTGCCTCCTCCCACTGTAGTACCATTATCCTGGTTGTGATGGCGGCATCATTAAGTATTGCCTCCACCTGTGCGGCTTCTGCTGTCTGCCAATTAACATCCACTTCCGCAACACGTGACGTTGTCACCGTCAGAAAAGTTTGAGGATAAACTCCTGCTCTGAACCTTTTCTTCGCTCTTTAAAATTGAATAAACACGACGTTGTGCTCCATAAATATGTAAGTAACAAGTAGAAGTTTTGGTTTATTCTGTTAGTGTTAGTTTTCGGCCGTGTTAGCGTAAAAAATCCTGCTATCTTTAATTGTTAGCCTAAAATGTTAGCCTAATACCTAATATTATTAGCTTAGAGCGTGAAAGCATGGCAGCGTTTTTGAAGCCTGTTTAGTTTGTCATCAGTGAATTTGAGGTAACTGTTAGTCTTGTGGTTGTAATGTGTTTGGAGGAAGATTTTAGCCGCAGTGTTTGTTGTTCACTGCTTCTGTCGTCAGGTATATTATTTAATATTTTGGTGCTTTGAGCTGCTTCACTCTCTTCTGGTGGCTACTTGGTGACACCGGCAGTGTCTTTAACTGAGGGACTTGACTCAAGGGAGAACTTCTGCACTAAGCTGGTTTTAAATGGCCAGCCAGCAACAGGTGAAATATTTATGCATGATTTATTAGCAACTAGATTCATTATTTTTTGTTTATTTATTATTATTAAAAAAAAAAAAAATCTCAATTAGATTAGATAAAAATAATAAAATAAGCCTTTATTAATCCCACAGTGGGGAAATTTACAGTGTTACAGCAGCAAAGATTAACATTATTGCACATGATGCCAGTGGTATTGCACAGATTCTTTCATAAATGGAATATTGACGTAAGTATTAATATTGCACAGGTTATCTATATTGCACAGATTTTATGTAAAGGAGAAAAATACCTATGTAACATATGTTCTAGATGTGTATAAGAAATAATAATATTGCACGGGGTATTTTAAAAGTCCAAAATGTTCATCATGTATTTACGGTATTTTGGATGTGAGAAGGGGCCAAATGCACATTTATAGAGGTTACTGCCCCAAACAACAGAAACAACAGAGGATAGAAGAGTGTATGTGTATATGTTTGTGTGCTGACTCAGCAGGAATAATAAAACATAAGAAAATCTGATTTATAGGAGAATAAATACTTGAAGGAAATACAGAATGCATAATTCATTATTCTATTCATTATTTTATTTGATATACTTTATTGATCCCGCAAGGGGGAATTCTCCTTCCGCATATCCAAGCTTGCTCAGGGGCCCAACAGTGGCAGCTTGGATGGAGCTTGAACCCCCACAATTATATTATAAATTGTCACCTGGTGCCTAAAGACATTCATAACACAAACTGATGCAGACACAAATTAGTGCGGAAGAATTCACTACAATGCAGGAATTTCCTAGGGGAGGACTGTCAGACCTCTGCATAATGTGCCAACATCAGATTCATACGGTTTGTGTCTGACAGGGCTGGCTCCGAATATTCGAATATCCGAATACTCGGTCGTTGTGGTGGTATCCGGATAATAATTTTGATATTGGAATAGTCGTGCGCGCCGGTGCCGCTGAGCGCCACCGAGGCTTTAATATGCGGACCTACCAACTCCGATGTCACTCTTCACTTCGCCCGTGTTAGTAAACGCTACCGCTTGTGCCGAATATTCAGATAATCGTCATTAATTGGACCCGAATATTCGAAGAACTGCAATTGCTATTCAGAACAGTCCTAGTGTCTGAATATGGCATTAACAATTTTTAAATAAATACCTAAAAAATAGACATGAAGTTGATTTTAGTGCAACAAACAGTTATTGTACAAATAACTAGTTCTTCTGTCAGTGATTTCTTTTAAATTTGTTTTGGATCAACCCCCCCCAAAAAAAGAAGAAAGAAAAATGGCAAATCACAAACTTCCTTAAGACCAAGGAAACAAATTTGATAACCAATCAATTGAGTAATGTTTGCAGTGTTTAATTTATGAAGAAGGTATTTGAAATAAACATGCTGGAATATTTGTCTACTTGGAAGTGATGGAAAAATGACATATTATGATTGATTACTAATTGGCCTGTGGTAATTTGACCTCCATATGACCAATATGGCAGTCCAAGGGTGCACTTGAAAGAGTTGTCTGTGCATGTGATTAAAGGTTACAGCTGTTGCTTCTTTTTTTTTATAAGGCAGTGTGAACTAATGAGACTATTTGAAGTCGATGAATCTTTCTTTGGCGTGATTCTGGCCAGAAAATATTAAATAAAAGTGTGATTACACCTTCACTTTCTTCTGCACCAAAATCATTAAGAAAAATGAATTTATTTCACAATGTATTCTGTTATTTTGCACTTTTCCCTCCACAGCGTTTCACGAATAACTGGGGAAGTCAAAGCTATTTATGCTGAAATGATGAATGTAAACAGTCCTGATGTCCAGAACGATTTCAGAGGGAATGTCAATGAAGCATCTAAAGCTTTGGCCAGGGCTGATTGGTTTTGAGGGCTGTGCTTCTGGAAAGCCTCCTCCCACCTTCCTTTGCTGTTCGATCATACATAAGATGCACTCAAAGTCACGCAGTGGAAAAAGCTTTGATTAGTCAGAAGTTGGATCGCCCTCTGTAGTTCATCCCTGTTATTGGCCTGTATCAGCTTCTCAGTCTTTTGGCCTAAAAAGAAAAGAGCTCTTTCGCAGCTCTCACAAGTGAAACGATGCAGCTTTGACAATTTTTGTAAAAGGATGTGATATAACCCTGTCATTTGAATCTGGTTGATTGTGGGATCACTTCACTCTGAAACGATGTTGGTGGAAATTGTTGTTCATCACTGATAGATTTAGGAACAGACATCTCAGCCTCACTATCAAGGAAAGAATTATTCATCTCAGTAAGGCTTGATGACGAAGGGGATTTGTCTTCCAGGACAGACAGACATGCAATAGATGTTGTGTGTACAAATGAGCGACAGTAGATTTACAGTATGGACAGTCAGCATGAAAAATTATCAAAGGGAAGATTTCAAGCAACTTCCACAGCCATGTTTAATTTTTTTTGTTTGTCATGCTGACAAGAACCACTACATCAATGCTCTGCAGCAATACTTTTTAAAACTGCCAAGATGAGCTGTTATTGTCCCATAGTTATTGTAAATTACAGGTGTAGTGATTCAACAGTTTGTATTAATATGTTGTATTATTGTGCCATGGTAGGTGTGTCAGTCTATATATGAATAGGATTTGTTTACAAGACATGGATACAATTACTAGCTTGCTAACATGGTGACATAATTTGAACACATGAGCTAGAATTTGAACACATTAGCTAGACACTCATGCTCATAAACATACACTAAAATTGTACCTCAGTCTGTTAAGAATTTAAAGTTTAGGTTACGAAATAAAGGGAATATTTTTCATATTTGTTGTGCATCACTAAAGCTTGGTGTTTGATCATAGCAATTCTTCTCGTACAGCTAACTAACTTTTCTCATTTAAAGGTGTGTCTTTGTTTCAGTGTTATGAAGGAGCAGAGGGAAGCATTTCTGGAGAGTGTGCACAGCAAGCTGAGCTGAAAGTTCCACCCTTCTTCTCATTTTTATCACGGATAGGCTGTGTTACTGGAAGCAACTGAGAAGAGGTCTGGAGGTTTCCACCTCGACACGGTACAGTCACTTTTTGTCCTTTACACACAGTAACACACACACACACTCCTCTCCACACTCTGGCTGCATAAAAAGATTATTTAATTTTACACTGAGGATTTTTATCAGCTCTTGCCTCTGACCGACACTGCCATTATGGTGCTAATGATAATCAATCTCAGATCAATTAGGCAGTAATTGCTGAGTCAATGGGGGAGGCTGGTTAAATATTGATAAGTGTCTAAAAGGCCTATCAGGCTCTATTGACAGCTCAGGGAGACAGACAGCACTGGTTCAGCTGAGATGGGAGGGAGGAGTGATGGAGAGATGGCTTAGGGGCTCGGGTCATATTCTCTTCTGAAGCTGGCCACTCTGGTAATCAATGCAAACCTGTTCTTTCTCTGGCTCTAAGCTCTGTTCATAACCTTGATATTATTGTTGGAAGTACCTGCTGTACAGTTATGAACATATCAAGACCCTAACCTGGGTAAGAGAAGAAATCAGCTCCTAGTGTGAGGCAGTACTTTAAAAAATGGCTTCTGGCAATGTTTTCATTTTTGAAGCCATCTTCTGGTTTGGTGGTATTTGTCTCATTTCTGTAAATAACGAGTAAATCAAAGCCATAGATATTTCAAGTGCAGTAAGACCTTAAAGCAATACAACTTGGTGACCTTTTAATCTAGTCATCTGTATCCAGTGAAGCCCCAGCAGCCAAAGTCAGTGAGAGAGAATTTTTTGCAGTTAAGACATACAGTGAACTCAAAAAGATTTCTGACCTTTTCACTTATTGCAAGTTATTTTTTGTGTGTGTCATAGATTTATTTTTTATTGGATGAAATCAAAACTTTTGCCCAACTTTAATAAAAAAACAACAACAATTTAATTAAAAAATTCTCTCATTTACAATTATTCAGACCTTTTGCCGTGGCTCCACATTGTAGTTACATGCCACCTGTTTGCTTTAATTATCCTTGAGATGTGTCTGGATATGGATTGGAGCCCACCTGCAAATGGAATGATTTGTACATAGTTTAGAAAAGTACGCACTTTAGAGCTGTAGTCAGCCAGACTGACTGAAATCTGCATTTTATCTTCAGATTATCTAAATGCACTACATCTACCAGCCTTATTAGCCTAAATGAAATATAAATAAACATAAAAGCTAGTATTTGCAGCACATGAAATCATTTAATCATTTATTTTATACTGAAATGACCACAACAGACTTGGGTGAGACTAGCATGCACCTGCCCATATTCCTATGATTTTAGAATACAGAAGTATGTGAACGTGTGATCTCATCACAAGAGCTAGTGTGGAATATAATGCAGACAAGTTAGCATACCATTTTAGATATATGTTGTTGAGCTGTGATACATAAATTGCTCTTTGCAAAGTTTTTTGGCCTTAGTTTTTAACAAGTTCAATCACACTAACGGCTTCTTTGACATCATGTCAGTTTGTTTAGAATAAAAAGTAAGAAAAAAAGTAATTTTTTAGTAAATGTTACATAAGTTGGATTTGTCTGGAGGACGATATTTGTGTAGTTTTTGGCTCATGTGGAATATACAATACATGATGGATTATCTTGCTCTGAAAGTATTGTATAGAAGCTACCATTCTATCTTGCTACTATTTAAACACATAGCAGCTCAATGCTTTGGCTGTATTGGTAAATAGTTATCTTTTTAAGTTTACTGCACTCTTTCCTGTATCGGCTGTGGCTCAGAGACACACAAATGTGCTTGTTCAACAATTTAAAAACAGCTTTGTTTATTAGCCTGCAGATAAAGCTTTGGGAAACTATGTCAGATAAAACATTTTGTGTATGTGCAGTTCTCCTTTGACAGCTTGTAATTTCCAAAATGTGATTGCTATCAGGTTCAGTATTTCTTTCAGTATAAACTGAACTGGAAGAGTGTTACCCTTTGTAGCAACATAGTCTGTGCCATTTGCAGTTTGAGTTCCATTGAGTTCAAAGCTTAAGAGGGGAGATGAGCAAGGACTTTTCCCTAATTATCATGCTGGCTAAACATGCTGTGTCGATTAAATGATGTTTGCAACAGGCACAACCTCTGGCTGCTTATAGCAGCTACTTCCTGACACTCCCAATCAGCTTGATTGATTGGATCCCAAGCCACTCCCTAACTCTGATTGGCAGCTTAATGACAAAGGGGAGGAGAATAGCTAAAGGAGACGGGGCATTTTGTGGCTAATCTTACAATGGTTTTCTCAAAATGTATGTTAGTATGTGTAAGTGCCTCAGTTGTTGGTCTGCAATAAAGGCAGAATCAAAAAATAATCATCCATTTTAATCTGTCTGGGCCTTTTCTTCAGCTTTCCCAAAACTGTCACATCTATCAAGATTAGGCGACTGGTGGAGCCCAATCCTCTCTTAAAATGAATCAATCTCACTGAATGCCTGCAACAACTAATGTGGACTGTCCAAGTGACTTGTTGTATAACCAACACTGACAAATTTTCAAGGCTCATATTAAACCACTGATTAGACAGCTAAGTGATCCATCTATTGAACACAACACTGACGATCATGTTAGCATCCATTTGTATTTGTTTATCATGGGCACTTAATAGCATTAGCCTTTTGAGAAGGGCTATTAGACCAGGGTTTTCTATAAATCCTTGCCTTTTGCAATCATGAATCAAAATGAGAGGGATCATCACAACAGGGTGGTTTCCTGCTTTGGTGTCTTATTTGATGCTGACCCTTCCTTTGTGTCCTTTCTTTGATTCCAGAGAAATGTTTAAATGGCTCCTACTGTCATGAAGTACCTTGTGTACAATGTTACAGCCATGTGGCATGTGGTTGCAGTGTGCTTTAAATCTTTGACAGAGTATACACAATTATATTCTATACAATGACAATAAAGGCAATCTTGACACATTGTGTGTCTGCTTTCAATGGTAACAGTAATGTCTTAGTGTCTGAGGCATTGACAGTGCTCTTTGCCTGAATCATTATTCCATTTATTTGTTTTCATATAGTACCCTTTCAATGACAAGTAGAAACCTTATAATTTTTCATCTGGGTAACAGTGTCCAAATGGAGTAAATAGTTTGTAATCAGAGAATTAAAAGAGCATTTAATCTTAAAAGGCTTGTCATGTGGAATCACTTTGATGTGAGCTAATTCAATATGAACGTAACCTGAGGGCATTTAAGATGGAGATTGGGGTTGCGATAAGATGTGCCTTTGGAATATTCGTACAGAGTTGGCACACCCACTGAAGACTAATCGTGTAAAGGAAATCTTTTCTTTGAACCCTTCTTGAGAATATGAATAAGATGCATTAACGGCAGCTGATTGCATACCACCACAGGACTCACATTTATTTTTACTGTAGTCCCAGTATGCTGGTTCTAATAGCAAGCTGTCAGTGAGGTCATACATTTTTGGTTGAACGGCAAATTATATATGTGCATATACAGTATCTGTGTATTTTTGAAATAACTTACAGACAGGTGCAGCATCCCAGAGACCTTTACACTTATGTATTTTACATTTGAGGTAATCATTGGATACCCCAGGCACAGGAGGAGGGGTGAGTTGTGATGTACGTTGAAACAGATTGACTTCTCCAATACTGGCCATTTGGTACAATTCTAATTAATCCACTAACTCTCCATGGGACTGCTGTTAGCACCACAGCCGCTCACACAAACTTACTTGGCCAAGGACACCAGCTAAGAGGAATTTAATCAATGTGATGGATAACATTTGTCTTTACAGCTCTCGCGGCTATTCCCATGTTAACCATTCAAGGCGACAGTACTTTTCCTTCCAAATGTTCTTGGTTTTTTTTCTGTTGGCAAGTGATAAGGTAAAGTAGAACCTAAAGGCAGTGAAAAAAGTAGAGTCATTGCCATCATGGGGGGGTGGCAAAACAATGGAATACAGCAAATATGCACGAAGACATTTCATGAGTTTTCTTTTGAGCTGAACTGTGAAACAATGCAGCTGTGTCGCCTTTTGGTGACATTAAAAGACCGATCACAACTCAGTTCTAGAGCTTACATGTTATTTTACCTTTTCAAACCGCATTTGTAGACATTATCGACTTTCATTCACAGCCAGAAAGCAGACAGCCAAGACTTTGATGGGGGATGGAGCCAAAATGAACAAGCAGCCTACTTTCAATTAATGCGAGGCTGAATTTGTGTGAATCATTCGTGAGTCATTATTTTCCAACATTTTAGTATGTTGATTATTTTAGATATTCCTGAACCAGAGAATGCATCTCTGTCTTCTTGTCTGTATACATTGTCATCATCTTTTACATAATTTCAAAAGCTGCTGTTTTGACGTAACTGTATAAGAAAAGACTGAAATATTTCAAACTAAGGGGATTAGTATAGATATATAGCTTCAACTGCAATACAAACTGAAGTGTCTCTGAATATAGAAAGGATCATTTAAGCCTGGCAATTTTATCAGCTCCACCCACAGCGGACATTAAGACCTTTTTTTTTCAAGACCTAGTGATTCATTGCATGCCCATGCCCATAAAATTGACTCTATTAGCTTTGTGGCTTTATTTTTGAACCATCTAACACTTTGAAAACATAATTTCCTCTTTAATGTTCTGATTCTGGTCAGGTTAACCTAATGCTAAGCAGAACCACATTTGGCTTTTATGCTGCTTTGAGTGCAGTAACTCCTGTTACGGATAATGATAAATGCCTCATGAGTGACAGTTAATCACTGACTGACAAGAAATGCACCCTTTTGGGGACCTTGATGTTATTTATGAAATTGCAGATTATATTCCATCATCACCTTTTTTCACACATAGATAATACAGTGCAAGATGAAGTGACTTTAATTTTCCTTGAATGACTGGGGAGTGGGCATCAACAGGTTACGTCATGCTATATCATAAAAGCTAGTCTGTGGCCCATATGTTCACCACCTGCATGCAGTGTGAATGGGGGAGACACACAAAGGGGTGGGGGGTGTTGGGTGACAGTAGGGAGCTGTTTTAATCAAACAGCCCTTCCAGCTGGTGCCCACTGGATGAATTGCAAACTGCCTTCTACTGACACTACATGCCAGTGAAGGAGAGCAGACTCTTTGCATTTCAGCTGTTCTTTATTGTAACTTGAGTTGTACTGGGCTTTAACAAGGCTGCTGAGAGAGCAGTACGCAGAGAGCTGCTGTAATGCCGTACTGTGTAATCATGGGGGCTGATAGAGGTTTTTTTTTATTGCTGTCACAGGTTGACATGCATTAGCAGGCAACCATACTAAGCTGATGAGGCATGTGTTACTGTGTGGTAACATACAAGCAACTATTCCTTTCATCTGATAAACAAGTAACAGTATTTTGGAATATATTTAGAAAACCATTACAAACTGAAGATTACATGTTACCATCTGGAACTGTTGGCACCAGTTGTGCTGTAAAAATTAGGAAACTAGGAAGAATTACAGTAGCATGAATAGCAACAAGCAACTTTCATAGAAGTAGCTTGGAGTAAAAAAGAGTAAAACTATAAGTTATCCTGACATTCAAATGAAACCCAGCAGTCTTTGCGGTCTAGAACAAAGACAACACAAGAAGAACTCTGAAGAAAAACATAGGCCTGTCATGAATATTTATATTTACAATCGTTTTGAGTCTGGCGGTCTCATTTATGGAGCAAAAGTGTGATTGACAGCTGAATGGCAATGGCACACCAATCAATCAACCACTTGAATGAGTGGTATTCCCAATACCATATGCTGCCTATGTGTAGGACACTGCACTGTGTCTTGGACACACTACCATTCTGCATTTTTTATAATTTAATTTGAATGACTAACAAGTCCGACCAAGTGGGTGCCTGTAGAAAGGGCTGAATATTCAGTGAAAATGTTAATGCATCATTTTATGGAAATTAGGTCCTGAGACAAGAGACAGCAGATTTATAAACACCTGTTTACTTTTGATGTTTTTACACATTCACTTCCATTTCAATCTGCAAAATGAAGAATCTAGTTGAGGGACATGCAGAGAAAAATAACAAAATACAAGGAACAGTGTGAATGTGTCTCAAACTCTGTTTTGAGTTAATGAGTCTATAAGGCACATGGCAAGGATGATAAAGTAATTAACTAATCTATATTGGAACTTTTCTAGATGAAGGAAGGGAATTCTTCTTTCTCTCCACCAGAGAAATGAAAGTCTGTCCCATGAAATATTCAAAAAGCTGTTTTTCCCTGGGATAGTAATTCATCATCTATATATAGCCTCCTTTTTATCACTCTTCCTGGATCATGGATGATTCCTGATTCCGGAGATGCTTTTTTTCCCCACACTTTGATAGGAAGAATTGTAGATGAATAAAATATTCAGCTGCCTACTCAGTCATGATGGGGGTGTGGGTATGTGTGTGTGTGGGGGGGTATCATGTAAGTAACCATAAATAACCAGTGAACTATAGCTAAACATAGTTCAGGAAGAGGCAAAAGTAGCCAAATTATGATTTCAGTCACTCTGAGATGTGGGTGGATAGAAGGCAGGTACTGCCTGCAGTGATTAAGTGTACAAGAGGCTGAGGCAGTAAAGATGGAAATATTAGACAATCTTGTTATTACCTGAGGGCCACAAAAAATGAATTACATACTAACAGGAGGTGAGTGCTAAGGTAATCAACACCTCAACATGAGGGGAAATGTCTCCAAGCTGAAATTCTGTGAAGTAATCCCAGAAGGAAGCTGCACAAATTACTCATTTTCCATCAAACTGACGAGCAGCATATTCCAAGTCATGCATTATTTTAAAGACAAAAGTCAGTGAAACACAAAGATTCTAAATATTCCACTCATGTCACACTTTGAGCTCTCCATCAATCTAAATACCTCAATTTCTCCATAATATCTGCACCCACTGCTACTGTATTTCATAGAGGAGGGAGATTATTGAAACTATTTCTTTTCATCTTGTGTTCTGTGCTGTATCTTGGAAGGGATTGGGTTGGGCTGAACAAGGTATCTTCAAAGAGCTTGGAAGGCTTTGATGAGTCCACTTCCTCTTCTGTATGGATCAACTGGGCCGTGGCCTTTACTTGCTCTGAGGAAGACAAAGTCCCTCCTTGAACTGGTAATCAGCTCCTGGAAAATAGCTTGAACCAAGTGAAGGACTTGGACTCAACAAATAAAATCACTACATATGACATGTGGTTTCACAGTGAGACTTTTTAAGCTTTGATTTCGAGTTACCTGGGTCTGTGAAATTAAGACAGGGGTGTTATCTGTCATTAATATAGATGCCTCTGCAATTTATATTAGTCCTCATGAGCCATGTGAATATTACAGGTCTTAAGACTTAATTGGAAGAAATGACATGAGGTTAATCATTCTGGACCAGCTTATATACTACGTAGTGTTTGATGGTTCTGGTGAAGACATAAGGTGCTGCAATGGATCCATTTTTCTCTTTATAAAATAATTTGAAAATTACAGATTAAGTTTCTATTCCTTAAAAATATAATTTTGGTTTGTTGTCAATGTAAGATCAAAGCTGTGTCCAAGTTCAACACTGTGCTATTTTTTGAGCAGGTTTTAAGTATGTTGTTTGTTCCTACCAGAAGAGTGACACAATTAAGCTAAGTCAGTGTGTCTATTTAACAGTATACGAAGGAAGTGGAGCTGGTACTCAAAACTACAACAAATTAACATAAACTGGTGAAAGATACTAGGAGGGCTCCAGAGAGATCTCTGAAAACCAAAAATTTAAAAATGTAATATTTTGACACCCTCTTAAAATAAGTCATTTTTTCCACACCACCCTGAACCTTGACCGAGGCCATTATACTACAGGGGTAGGATCACATGATCTGTTCAACTGAGGATGTAGGTGATTTTACCAGAGGTGGCCAGCATCATGAGGAGATGATTTTGGCAAAAAAAAAAATCAATGACATAGGCCATTATTTTAGGAAGGTGACGATTTGGGAAAATATTTTGCAGTTATTTGTTTTGCGACAGTCGTTCCAGACAATCCTTAATTCAGAACCATTCTTGATTCAAATAAAAAAAATAAGGAAGGTTCTGGATTTCAACTATTACACTTTTATAATTTCATTTAGCAGACGCTTTTATCCAAAGCGAAATACATAGGTAGGTAGGTGGGGCAGCATGAAGGACCTTGCTTAAGGCTCCTCACTAGATACCTGTGCCCTGACCGGGATTTGAACCACCGATCTCCCATGCCAAGGTCTGGGGTGTTGGTCACTGAGCTATCCAGCTATTACTGAGCTCACTATGTGCCAAACAAAGCATTCCTGTCTTTTGCCCACTGAGCTGTAACCTACCTCTTTAAATATTAGAATGTTATGTATGTACTGTAAGTAAGAGCATGCTGTCTGGAATTTGGACACAGCATAAAATTAATAAGAATATTAGTTCTTGTAGCATGGATTTAATGAGATGGGGAAACATAAGCCACTTTGATCTGACCGGTCAGTGCAACTTCTCAACCCAATCACTGTCATGCTGATCCGAGTTACATCTTTGATTTAATCCTGTAGTTGAATCCAGACAAGTAAAAAAAAGTCAGCTGTGTCATGTCACACCATGTAATAACTGACACATTAAAAAGAAAAGAACTGAATGTATCATGCTGTGCAGTTATGAGTAAATATGTAAAACTGATGTCAGTTAGCTGTCATTCCTTGCTCAAAAGGGCCCACAGTTCAAATCTTCTCAAATACAAACGGGATGGCCTTGAGGATCAACTTTTGAGTTGAGATGAGAGAAACTGCAGGGTGCTTGCTGCACAGTCAGGGAGCAGAGATGACCAAAGCAAACCCCCGTGTTGCTGGGTTGGCAACGGGGCCCCAGGAGAGTTGCCTTTAATGTTTAAATATGGAATTTTGACTGTTGATTTAAGCTGTCTTACTGCAGCAAAGGTGTAGTGCCCAAGCTGTCCTATTTTCAAGTTATTTAGCAGAAATAAATGATCTAACCTACCCACCAGCAGCTGTATGAAAGTAGCCAGGGCTTTTAACCTGTTCAGGTGTTTTAAAACTGCTGTGGTGGTGGGGCAATTAATCAATGTGTATTAAAACTATATAAAGAAAGGACTATGCTTGTTTAAAACAATATGAGTAGGGGGCAGTTCTGTTGTTGTGTCCATCGAAGCCAAACCTAACTTTCATTAAGCTGCTAAGCCAATTTTGTCTTTTAATTTACATTCACAATTTAGAAATGACCAATCACAAACATGGACAGGATCACTGGCACGAGAGTAGGGCTGTTCCGAATAGTTATTGCCATCCTTCGAATATTCGGTCCAATTAATGACGACTATTGCCAGAACATCGGCAGCGTACTCGAGCCTCGGCAACTCTCAGCGGTATACTAGAGCCTCCGCAGCGACCGGCGACGAGCAACAGAGTCCGGCAGGGCCCGGCGGCGACGTGCACAACTATTCTAATATCAATATTATTATCCGAATACCACCACAACGAACGAATATTCGAATATTCTGGACCAGCCCTACACTAGAGTGACATACTTTACATAAGAAGAGCAAACTACACCGATCAGGCATAACATTATGAGCACCTGCCTAATATTGTGCTGGTCCCCCTTATGTGGTCAAAAATGCTCTGAACCATTGGGCATGGACAAGAGGACCTCTTAGGGTATCCTGTGGGGTCTGGCACCAGGACGTTGGCAGTGGATCCTTTGGGTACTCTGGCTTGTGCAGTGGGGCCTCTGTCAATCCAACTTGTTCCACTGCATCCTGTTGATGCTTGATCAGAATGGGCTCTAGAAGTTTGGAGGTCAAATCAACATCTTGGGCCATTGTCATGTTCCTCAAGATGTTCCTGATTGGTTGATGTTGTTGCCATGTGGTGGGGTGCATTTTCCTGCGGGGGTAGGCCAGTGACATTTGGGATTTCCATTTGCATGAGGGGGTGTGCTTGTTCTCATCAACATTTGGATGTTAAAATCCAAGGTTTTCCAGCAGAACACCACATAGTACCAATATGATCAATGTTATTCACTTCACCTGTCAGTGGTCATAATGTTGTGGCTCATCAGCATATG
>OMNN01052712.1:0-16125 GCA_900302755.1 Chromis chromis
TCCCAACCTTTCCTCACACATAGATACATTTTGATTATGGGGCTTCTCAAGCATTTGCATTGATTGTAATGGTAATGGAAGACATAAGACCATAGAGATTTGCCTGCTGTGGTCTCTATGAATGAATGTGAAACACTTTGGAGCTCATTTGTTCAGTTGCACTTTTAATTATTTAATCCATATAATGTGATTCGGCTTCATGAGTTACTCCATGAGCAACCTTATGCCATGATCTTTGAATGTGCGTTGTGTACAATATTTGACAGTGCTGCAGTTTTATTATAATGTCAGTGTTCTACAGTTTCTGTCTGTATGAGAGGTGTATGGTTGGTAGAGGCTGCCCTCGTGGTCACTGCAAGTCTTTTTTCTTGTTTTCCTTGCCTTTGAGGCCGACTGAGGAGCAGTCTGATCCACTATGTGAACATACAGCTTTGGAAATATTTATCTGACCACTGTGAACACTGTTTACCTCTTCCTTTGGGATTCTTAGTGGGCAACAGCTGATGCCTGCATAACTATTTCACATCCTCAGTACAGTGCATTGGACTCCTTGGTGCAAATAAAAGCGTTTGTGAAGCACAGCCTTTACACTTTGATTTTATTTTATTTTTTTATTCACAGCTGCACACATCTGTGAGCTCAGTGGCAGCAACCTGTTGATCTAAATGCCACTAAACAGAATTTTGAGAGAAAAAAATTTAAAGCAAAAATGGGATTAATTTATTAAGTGAAGCCATATGTGTCTGTATGTATGTGTAGTGCAATAATTAAATGTTTCTAATGAATAGATGAGTAAGGATTAGTTTCAGTTTTTATTATATCCCCTCCTGCCCTTTTTAGCATGTGACGTCAGCCCGACGTCCCGTCACCAACACATGGCATCTTCAAGTGATCCTCGTAAGCTCCTGTTTCACAACTCAGACACAGTAAATTACAGTGCGGGTAGTGTGTACAACCCCAAAATTGCCTCAACAACATACTTCTACTCATGAAAGAATTGAAACAGAAGACCTACATAACTACATTGTTGGTGCTGCATCGTGAGAATTACAAGTAGGGAATATGTAGGAAACCAGTAACTTGAAAGGGGCGACTTAAAGCTGCACATACAATGAGCAGAACCCGACATATCAGTTTGTGCCTGAAGATAAAGCTGCAACTAAATTGCTTTTGTTTTTTTTCAACCAGTTGTTGACACGATTTGTTCTCCGCCCCACAAACGTCACCCAGCTGTTACTATATATGAGCGACAGTTATAATGAAATTATCTTTAGCTACAAGGGTGTGAACTGTGTTTGTTGCCACATTTTTGTATTTAAAGTTAAGTTTTTAATGGTTTTGTGCACTTTAGATGACTAATAAGATACAATCCGTCTTTTTCAGTGTTTACTACTGTGTTTAGTTGTTGAGCTGTGTTCATTCCCATCTTTCCGACAGCACCTGAACGCAACAGCAGGAGCTCATCTGTTGGATAGGGAAACTAATCAGGAGCCAAGTAAAGACTTTTCAGTATTGCTAGCTACCAGGCTAGCGAGGTTTTAAAGTCAGCCGTCCACACGACGAAGGAGTCCGGACTTTGTTTAAGGAGTACAGCGTCTCCTCTGTACAAGAAACAACATTCGAGCAATGTTTTAGGAACATTATTTTGTTGTTGCGCTGAAAGTACGAGGCGGACAGCCGCTGGCCAGCTGAAGCTTGCGGCTAGCTCATTAGCTGGGAAAGAAGTGCAAGTGGAGGCAAGAAAATGGAGCTGGACGACGTAGTCCTGTATCAGGACGACTCGGGCAACTCTGCCATGATGTCCGAGCGGGTCTCAGGTCTGGCCAGCTCCATTTACCGAGAGTTTGAGCGGCTCATCGAGAAATACGACGAGGACGTAGTGAAGGAGCTGATGCCGCTGGTCGTCGCCGTGCTGGAGAACTTGGACTCGGTGTTCGCTGTCAACCAGGAGCACGAAGTGGAGCTGGAGCTGCTGAAGGAGGACAACGAGCAGCTCGTTACCCAGTACGAGCGAGAGAAGGCACTGAGGAAACACACAGAGGAGGTGGGTTTCTCTATGTCACTGCCAAACTAATTTATAACCCGGATTATAGATTAAAGCCTCGTATTATGTACTTTACTATGAAAAGATTAAACGCCGAACTACGCTGGAAAATCTGGTAATTCACTGTTGCTATGTTCATCAAGTGCAAACAAAGTCTCACTGGTCATGATTTAGCAGTTTTATGGAATATAAAACACCTTTCTTTAATTCGGCATACTAACAGACAACCACAGAGTACATTTTTGAAGATGAATTACACTTTTAAACTTGTTGTTGAGACTTCCCACTTCCCGCTGACGGGCATTTTGGCGGAACTTGGAAAGAAAAGCAGTAAAATGTTCTCTCTGTTAGGATTTTAGTTGGAAGAATCACACCTTGGACGTGTTTCCAAAATGACAAGTTTCAGAGACGTGTTAAAACACCGTCCTGTGCCGGGGGAAGCTCACAGGCACATACTGTCCTTTAGCTGCAGGTCTCTGTCACCATGGACGCTCCTGGTGGGACCCAGAGGTGCAGTGAAGGCTACATCAATGCACCGCTGTAGTTTGTAATACAAGCCTCAGATATATGCAAAGCTGCCAGGAATTTGTTTGTCAGGTGGCTGCTGAATCTCAGCGATCACATTCAGCTTCATGACTA
Source organism: Chromis chromis (assembly GCA_900302755.1). Lineage (NCBI taxonomy): Eukaryota > Metazoa > Chordata > Actinopteri > Pomacentridae > Chromis > Chromis chromis. The sequence goes on from OMNN01052712.1 coordinate 2,684, forward strand.
ATGACTGTCTCACTGGCCCTGCATTTGATTCCACCCAAATGACACCCCTGTTGCCATGATCCTCATCACCACAGAGCGGTTTGTGTTGACAACAGGGACACATTGGTGCTATACTCCTGCTGCACACTGGGTTTGGAAGGAAAACTTAGATGTAGTGCTACTACTGTATTTTCCTACTGTTCTTTTAAGAACTCGGGAAGATTGGGGAAGTGGGGGTGCAACAGGTTAAGCCCCTGACTACTGATCAGAAGGTCAAGTCAGGGGATTGAATCCAACTGCGGCCACTGTTGGGCCCTTGAGCAAGGCCCTTGACCCCTGACTGCTCCCCGGGCGCTGCACCGTGGCAGCCCACTGCTCCTGCTACCTGTATGTATAGTAGGATGGGTTAAATGCAGAAGTAGAATTTCCCAAAGAGGATAAATAATGGTTGAATTCTTCTTATTATTATTATTAGATGCTGTATGAGAAGGTATATCTTAAAGTCAGCACTTCAACCTCAGTCACTGCTGGAGTCAACTTAAAGCAACAGAGGAAGTGGTCTGCACTGCATTCTCTTCCTCAGCTGATTTATCATTGTCTTCTAGTTTCATGGGAGGGAGTGTAAACTTCCAGCTTTGTAACGTGTTATCAGTGCGTCATTATACAACGGGTGCTTTGTGACTTCCACATCTTATTTGTCATCTTTAAAGCTGGTTATCATCATACCTGTTGCATCATCAGTTTAAGTGCTGATGAGTTTTGTTTTACTGTCTGATTAGTACACACTCTTACTTTGCTCCTGTACACGTATGCGTTCGCTTCTTCCTCCCACTGTCAGTAGCTATTGTTTGACTGAGTGTGTAATGAGTTCCCTCAAGGTTGAAGTCACCAGGTAACTGTTATTACAGTTCTGTACCATTATGTTGTTGACATGAGCATTGTTCAGTGTTGCGATGACGGTGTGGCTAAATATTGAAGTGTATTAGCTGTACAGTTCCTGTGTGTCTCTGCTGTATCAGACCCCAAACACTGAGTAGCCCACAAAATAATAAAGTGAGAAATGATTTCAAACATTTGTTTACTGAAAAGAAAATGCACATGAATACCCAACAAATTAAACAGGCCTTTAATTATTATTAAGTCACTATAACTATCAGACGTTATAGTTAAATGTATCTTCTTCTAAACTCAGCAAATGCATCTCTTGACATTCTTCTCACTTCTCTCCTTTCTCAGCCATCATGCTGGCTAACCACGCAGTCGCCACCAACTTGACACAAATTATTCTGTTGCACATGTCTTAAGGGCTCTATCTGAAAGGTCACATATTTGCTTGCTGAGTGTGAATACATAGAATGTGTTTTGTGCATTTCAGTCAGTCTTTTTCAATGTGTTTATTACGCATGTTCATGTCAGGTCAGCCTTCATCACTGTAAAAATGTTGTGGTGATACTGAGGTGATAATGAGATTGGTGTCAGGAAGAGGAAGGATATCTCTCAAAAGAGCTTCCTAAAAATAAATTGGGTTTAATGCCATAGAGCAGAACAATCCCAAAACTAAAATGTCTAAAAGCAATACATAAAGAAATCCTGCAATCTATTAGTGACCCTGTTAGTGATTTTTTTCTTAACTATAAAAAAACATAATCCAGAATACTGTATGAAGTGAGATCAGAAAGGATTGTCCTTTCTGCTGATTGAACCAGGTATAACATGGTTATGTTATATCTGGTTATGGAGTGTTAGAATAGAATAGAATAGAATAGAATAGAAAGCCTTTATTGTCATTATTCAAAGTCCAATGAGATTTAAAGAGCCGCTCCCTAGGTGCACCAACAATATACATTATAAAGCCCTGTAAGAAAGAAAAAAAGAAAAACACTATAAAACACAATGTGTGGTAGACGGATTGGTACACTATGGGTGGTGAGGTAGTTAAAAAAGTATTCACAGAAACAGTGCAGGTTACTTCAGTGACAGTGCAGGTGATTTTCAGTGTAGGTTTTGAGTTTCGTAAGGTGACAGCTTTGGGAAAGAAGCTGTTTCTGAGTCTGTTTGTTCTGGACCGTATGGACCTGTAGCGCCTGCCAGAGGGCAACAGGTCAAAGAGGTGGAAACCGGGGTGGGTGGTGTCCTTTATGATGTTTGTGGCCCTGCTGAGACAACGGGACTTATGGGTGTCCGGCAGGGAGGGCAGCCGATGATCTTCTGCGTCATGTTTACCACCCTCTGCAACCTGCTCCTGTAGAAGGACACTAGCAGCCGTGTGTTCAGGTGTTCCTTCCGGAGCACCCTCAGGAGGTGAAGCCGCTGCTGGGCCTTCTTGACCAACGCTGGTGTTCTCATACCAGGATAGGTCTGCAAGTTTAAGGTCTATTCATGCTTTCCACCTCCATTTGCCCGCATGGATCCTTCTGATGTAAATGTCATATGACCAAGTCCAGAGGGTTCATGTGAGGCCCTCTACACACAACAACTATATGCAGACCAAAATTTGTGACCATACAAACTGTTTACACTGCAAGAACTCCAACTGCACATGCACCAGGAAACAAGTGGTGCTGAACACATGCTTGTTGTAAGGAGATTTGCTGCTATCCGCACTTTCATAATTTCTCATGAAAAGAGTTGAATTAGTCGCTGTCGGACTCTGGAGGTTTTTTGATTTGTTCATGCTTTTCATTTGCGTTTGAAGTTCTAAGTTCTCCAGAAATGCTGTGCTGTGTCTGCCCACTGTGCTTGGGACAAGAAGGTAGGAAACTCTGACTGCAGGCAGAACTGTACAGCTAATACACTTCAATATTTAGCCACACTGTCATTATATACCTGAGACATCCACGAGTACACCAGGGTCTGCTAGCTGCTGTATGCTGTAAAAAAGTGCTAAGTGACAGCGTTTTAGAAATATCAACGTGCAGTGCGACCCTTACTTTACAGTATATGTATTGTAGTATGAATGGAAGCACATGTGCATCAGACAGTGTGTGAATGAGTGTTGATGTAGTTACTGTATTGTGTCTGGTCAGTCCCTGCTTTGTCACCACACCAGGACAAACAGCTTGTCAAAGATCAAATCTATAACACAAGTATCATGTTATTATGCCTTGTAGATGCTAGAAGACCTTGAATGCAGGTTTGTTCTTTTCAGCTTCACTTGAACCTATGAAGTACTTCCAAGACATAAATTAAATCTAAAATCTAAATGTAAGCCGTTGACTTATAGTAAATGAAAACAACACTGAAAGCTAACTGAAACTAAACACACTTTAACACAATTTCAGATTAAATACATAGAAAGGAATCAGTTGTCTTGGCTGCAGCACTGTTCTGTGTTTACAGTAACATCTTGTACACTTGAACACTCTTAATGTAAGTTCTAGCAAAAGGCAATAACAGTGTTGTGAAACTCAGAGAACTAAATGGCCAGTGATACAGACGTGACTCGACAAATTGTCATAAAAAAACATACAGTATAATCCTGGATGTTTTACATAGACTTTTAATTTAGTTGTGTTTGTGTGTTTTTAAAGCTCAAACAAACAGCATTCCTCCTCTTAATCCTTCCTAGTCCTCATATTTAGCCGTGAGCAGTTCCTCACTCCAACATCTTCCACAACCCTGAGATACAGCAGGGGTTTGCTCTTAATCTGGCTTGTTTTTCCAGCCTGTACACTAATAATCCCTGCAAAATGAACCATTTATAACGTGGTTTAGAGTGGAAAAGGGATTAAGATATTACATACCCAAACCCATTTCAACACAAATGTTTAAAGATAACAAAAAGTCTTAATTAATTTGAGACGTGTTTAGGAGAACACAGTACTGTGTGTACATATGCATTCCTCAGTATTTGCCTCGCTGTTGACATTTACCTTGACAGTTGACAGTTGAATGGCAAGCCCAGCAGGTCACAGAGCAGCACGTTAATAATTTATGTCATGTTGTAACATGTTACTACAGCTTTTGATAGACCTGCGCACATGGGATTTTCCATCTGTGTGGCTTATGGCTTATGTTAGTCTTGTTTTCTCTGACTCCTTTGTGAAATCACTCGACTGTGATAAAAGCAGCTCATCACTCAACAAGGCAGCCGTTTAACTATCACGTTGGTGTGATCAGTAGTGTTGTTAAGCTGAGATCACATCATGGGTCTTGTCCTTTTACATCACCTCTGTAGGAGAGGTTAGCTTCTGTGCATAACAAACACAATTCAGGATGTCACAGTCATGGCTGTTTACCTCATGCAGCCCACGCTGTTTTCATTTGTTCCATTTCTGGCTTTGTCTTTTAACTTTCACTCCCTGTTGCCAGCTATTTTAAACTCCCATCAAAAGTCTTGGTCCTGATCAGTTCCCACAGACTGCTTTGAAGCTCTTGAAGCTGGGAACACATGTACATTTACAATGCCACCACAGTCACAACAAAAACTGGGTTTAAGACAATCTTTGGTGAAAAGTTACACCCAGCAGGAGCTACTTTTACAATTGGATCATTGTGTGTGGCAGCAGTGCATTAACCTGATGTTTATATGGTGAAAAATTGCCTTATTAATTTGTCTTATTAAAACAATGATGCAGGTCATACGTGATTTACATTTTATTAATAGCAAAAAGAAATCGGTGATGCAGCCTTTGCTAACTACACCCCAAAGCTATGGAATGCAATACCTCTAGACATCAGGTGAGCCAACTCAGTAAATCTTTTTAAAAGAAAGCTTAAGACATATCTTTTTACGTTAGCCTTTAAACTTACTTAGATATGCAGACTTAGGGCCAGAAGCTGAGGAGGATAGTGAGGGAAATGTCAGGCGAGGCAGTTAGACCTCCACCTTCAGCACCTTCTATACTTTCTACCCCCTATCCGAACCAGGGTTTGTATCGTCACCCCACTTTTCTTGGTGCAGTTGGTGAGAGGCAGGGGTAGGTGATGGTAGTGCCGTTTGTGGTAGTGTAGGCAAGGCGTATAAGTCTTTGTTGTTTTAAGTGTACCTTGAATTTAAAGAGATGTTTCCTTGTTGTAAAGCGCTTTGAGCTGCAAACCTTGTATGAAGGACGCTATAGTTATTAATAGAATAGAATTGAATTTTGAGCAATTGGCTTTTTACACAGTGAGTAATAGAAAAATGCCATAGCATATAATAGTGTGACTAAAACCAAAGAAGTCTACAAGAGAACTGATCCTATTGTTACCACTAAGTCAGTACCAGGAGATGATGTTCTTTTGTTGTGGCAGTCCTTCACCTTTTATGTTATACTGTGTTATAGATGTATAATGCAGGTGAAGGTGATCACACACAGCCCACATGTTACAGGTGCTGAGGTTTGAACCCAATTGCAGACACAGAGCAGACAAGGACAAATCAAAGTTTAACAAAGTTTATTAACAAAAAAACTGAATTAAACAGTACTGAAACTAACCTGAGCTAAACTAAGGACTGATAAAACTAATGCCCAATCAAAAGCCGAATTAACAAAAGCCAGGGTAAATTTAGAGAGAAATAAACTAACTAAACTCACAACTGGGAAACATGGAGATGGCCGGCAGGCTTCTGGAGACCGGCAGTCCGTAGATCGGCAACAATGGAGGGCTGGCAGCGGAGAGCGGCGACAGCGTCAGGAGTGAGAAGCCGGAGAGAACCGATCCTCCTCAGTAGCAGGTGGGGAACCCAGATCCAGAGGTCCGGGGAACACCCGGCAGGACAGAGGGGTGCAGGAACCGGAGGGAGCCGATCCACATCGGCAGCAAGGAATCAGCGGTCCAGCTGACGGCCGGCAGAACAGCGGGTTGCAGGAGGCTCCAACCTCCTCCCAGAGCAGGAACCAGAAACCAGGGAGCACGAGCAGAGGAACGAGCAGAGGCACGAGCAGAGGCAGAACTGGGCAGCACGGCAGCGGAATACAGGAGCTGAAACAAAATGATCTGGCAGGGGAGTAGAGTGAAGAGCCGGTCTTTATGGAGGTGGTGATGAGCCAGGTGTGCCGAGTTGGAGAGAGCCCAGGAGAGCCGAGCAAAGAGAGGAGGGGGATGAAGGGAGTCAGGTAGAAGGCAGAAGCAGGGACCAGGGAGGGGGCCCTGACACCACATGAATCTGCACAATGCAACTTAACTCCTGCGGTCAATACTAAGAAGCATCTGTTTCAGGGTCAGGTCAATAAATGGAGCTCTTCACTAAACCATCTGTCAGGGTGGTGTTTGAAAACTTTTGATATTACGAATAAAACACATAAGTTTTGTTACCAATGCCAAAAAAATACTCTTTTTGATACTCAGGTTCCTTCATAAGGAGATATTGCATCAAACGTAAGCAAACGCCCCGACAAAACATTAAGCACTTTGTATTAGGGACAAAGTTTTGATGATATTTAAATGTACAGTTTGTAATTTCCATCAAACTAGCCAAAGACGTAGTTTGATGGTCTCATGAAGTAGTGTGGGGTCATAGAAGGTGCTGTTTGCATCATGTTTCCTCTTATATAGGCACGTTATGTTGTTTAATTATTTTTGAAATGGCTCCAATTAGCATTAGCTATCATAATGTTAATGGCTAACTTACCATTAGAGGAGTCGATTACCCGTATGACTACTGTTGTTAATCTTATGTGAATTCAATCGTGTCGTAGCTCACCGTTATCTTTGGCCAAAACAGTCACACTAAAATAACCATAATCCGGCTTTATTGAAGAATACAAACAATACAAAGAATAATGAATATGAATTCTGTGGTTGGAACATTGTTGGAAACATCTGGGGTTGACAAGTCTTCAAAATGTAAACCGTTGGCCAGCTGTTTTTACACTTTTTATTGCAGAAATTTTAAATTTCAAGAAGTTAGCTGTAAAAGGCAATAAACTTGAAAGAAACATAGCTTTTGTAAGAAAACACACACTGGGGAATAGGATGAATAAAAAAGAAAAAACAGAAGATAATGAAAGATGGGCTTAGAAACGTTGGCCTGCTTGTTTGCAAGTTATAATAATAATCTAACCTTTATTGATCTCCTTGGGTTCCTTCCTTCTCTGCATTTGACCCATCCTATTCAAAGTTAACCTTAACTATACATACTAGAAGCAGTGGGCTGCCGCGGTGCAGCGCCTGGGGAGCAGTCAGGGGTTAAGGGCCTTGCTCAAGGGCCCACAGTGGTGGTGACTGGGACAAGCAGTGGCTCTCACTTTCCCGCCTCAACCTCTTGCCAGTCCAGGCACTCAAACCGGCGACCCACCAGCTACAAGTTCGCTTCACAAACCACTAGGCCACCACTGCCCCCAATGAATATAGAAGAGCAGAGATGGAGAAAGGAAGTAGCAGGAACTGAACACTTTGGATAGTGTAAACAGTATTTCAGGTTCTTTTTCCTTGGACGTGCTGCTGAAGTTTGACTTTCTGTAGGTGCCACTTCTGTGTCTTCTCTTCATTCATCTACTAAGCCTCTGTCTGTTTGGTCTATAGTACTGCCCATCTTTTCTGTTAGTGTGAAAGACTTTCCTTTTCCCCTTGTCTGAGCCAAAACACATCAACCACCAAAGAAGGATGATTTGAGAAATTGTTAAAAAAAGATTAAAAAGACTTATCCACACAGCCTCACCTATGGTTCCCACATCTCCCTCATGTCATCATGTGACTCGCACTGCTGTGAAGTCGATACTGGATGAATCTCACAGGGTTAAACTGTCACAACAATAGAATAAATTCATCACACACTCGGGCTGTTCAAATGCAAAGTGTCCCTCCAACACCAAAGCAGCGGCCTGCTCAAAGGAGGCTAATGAGTAGTGTGGCACAGACTCAGTAACTAAGCAGCTCATTTGGACGACAAGTCACTCCAGAAGCAAAGAAGCAGATTAATCTTACCAAACAAATGCATTGTGTGAGCCAAGTCCTGCTTTTCTGTGCTCCAAGCCCAGAGGAATACCACTTCTTGTTGGTTTGTCTCAGTAGACGAGAGGAAAAGGCAAGGCAGGAAATTCTTGGGGAAAAACCGCACTTCCCTCAGTTCTTTAGTCCAGTCAGGGTTGTCTGCTGACCTGTGAAAGCTCACATCCTACTACTCGCTACCCACGTATAATGCCAGCTCATTCATCATCGTGAATCATTAATATCTACTAGGAGACACCAGATGCGCTGCTAGCTTAGCCTCATTTGAAAGCAGCCTAAAGACGAGAAAGATAGAACCATGACTCAGGTTTTTAGCCATGTTATCGACAAGACTCTGTACATGGCAATGACGGTTGGCCAACTGATGCAGCACTTTGTTTCAGAGTGAAATATCTTGTTAACTGTTAGATGAATTTCCATAAAATCAGGCACAGACAATCGTAGGGTGCATTCCATTATACCAGCTTGTGTGACTTGTGAGTTGCTGTGACCTGGATATCATTCCCCCTCTGCCATCACTGGGAATCTTCCAATCTCATGAATGCAGGAGCTTAGAGCAAAGAAACACAGGTGTAGCATTGCTTTTCTTCCAAGCATATCTCTCTCATCCTCACTGAGAGGAGCCAAGATGCTAGGAAGAGACATGAGGACACATCACAATGAAAAGCACCCAGTCTCCAGTGAATGACCCCTTACAGGCTTTGATTACCCTAGCTTATCATCTATCGTGACCGTAAGGTATCACTGGAATATTTGGTACAAATATCTACGGCATCCAGAGTACGAACGCTTATGACTGGTGATCCTAGTGCCATCAACACTTCAAGGGGCTGAAGCCTCTCCCAGCTGACTCAGGGTAAAGGCAGGGTACATCCTGGACAGGTTGCCAGTCCATCACAGGGCCAGTACAGAGAGACAGACAACCAAGTTCATTCAGTCTTTGCTGAGATGCGGAAGTGAAAAACCTCGAGTACAGCCTCATGTAGACTAACGCTACAACCAATGATTAGTGTTATTATCAGTTTCAATTCACTGTCATGTAATTCTCACATTTTAGAACTAAGAACAAGAACATTTACGGCGGTCTTGCCTGAAATATAACATAAAGATTAATTAAAAATAGATTATCCAAATACTTGTTAATTTTCTTTTAATTGACTAATCAATCAATCTGCATATCGTTGTAGCTCTAGAGGGGATTATAGCATGGCTTTGGAGGTTTCAGTTTTTGTTTTACTACTGGAAAGAACTACATATGTTATGGAGAGCCTCTAGCTAATCACTCTTTGTAAAACATGTGATTACAGTAGGCTTTTATTTGTATTGAGTTAATACAGTGTGCTCTTGCCAACATGCTGTAATCTGTCTAACATTAAAATGATGAATCGTGACATTTTTAATGCTGCTATCCTGTTAGACTCTCTGCAGCGGCTCTGTGGTAAGTTTATCTCGCCTGGTGGCCGAAGCCTCACAAGCCCCAGCTCTCCTAAATGTCCCAGTAGCAATCCTGAGCCAAGCACACTAAAAGGAGCTGATTTCAGTCTCTGTCAATTGAGTGCCAATACAGTGGAGCCCTGTCTGTGTGGTTGTGTGCACACACTTGTTCTGGAACCACATGTGTTTGTGTGTATGAGAGTGTGTTGGCGCTCAGGGACAAAGAGAGCATTATACATGCAGTGTAGGGGGAAGAGTGCACGCTAAAATGCTGGAACACTTCTTCTCTGGAGCGTTGTCATATGCACAAGCCTCCTTCCTGGGTCATATGAGGAGCAGCAGGGTGAGAGAGAGAAGGATGTTGGGAGTTGTTCTAATTAATCCTGGGTGTCAGCACGTGTTATCTGTAGGATTGGTTAGTATTTTTTGGTGTGACGGAAAATGTTTTCTACAGCTAATTGTTGAAATTCATAGAGGCAATGGAAGGAGCTTTGTAAACATCCTAACTGATTCCCTTGTTTCTGTACTGCTGTTATGTACATTTGCAGATTAGGGTGTCACCCCCTGCCTGTGAACCCTCCAATCTGTAGTCTAGCCCAGTGCTATGTTAATGCTCTTAGTAGATTTGCATTGAAAATGCTGCATTACTACCAATGCTTAAGTTCTTAAGATGCTCCCCAGGCTCCCTGCACCCCACTGGGCCTTCATAAGTGGCTCAGCCACAAGCTTCAAATAAGGGATCGACCAACTGACCAGCGAGCACCAATACCAGTTTATTACTTGATTGTTACCCTCTCATATAGTGCTGTAGGTAGGACATTGTCCAAGACCGCAGAGTCATTGCAGTCAGAGAGGCAGCTGCATTAGAGCCAAGGTAGTGCTTATTTTTAGGTAATTATTTTTAAAAAAATCTTTTGGGAATTGATTAAAAAAAATGATGTCAATAATTTAAAAATTCTTAATATATGATCCAATAAGCAGTTGATCCCTACTCCCAATCATTGGCTGTCACACCACTTGGTAAACCAAGTGCTCTACCCTGAAATAGTTTGAGCCCCCAGGCAGGGAAAGATGTCTCAGATGATCAATGACTGAATTGTTTCCAAAAACTTATTTAAAAAAAGAAAATGTTCACAAAGGCATCTTGAAGAAACACCTTTGTTGGACACCTCCAGGCTCAGTGTGACGCATTTATAAAGAAGAGGCTGCTTGTAACAGGGTGTTCAGGTGACACTCATCTCTCTGCAGATAACATCCACCCTCAGCCCAGGGGAAGACCGGAGGTCCTCTTATGCACAGAGAGCAGCCACATCATAAGACTGTTTACAGGCATGGCATCAGACACCTGACTCAGCTGATCAGCTGGAGTATCAATACACATCAACCAAACAAGAGGGCAACAATAACCTAGACCATTTCTACTAAGATAAGATACAGTAGAACTTTAACAATACAGAAGGATTTTTTTTATGCCAGATATTATTTAGAAAACAAAATTATATAACATAAAAAAATATTACAATTCAAATCTGTAGCCATCTGCATGCATTTCAAAACAGTTTGGATTTGGACTGAAAGATAAAAGAGTTAAAAAGTTTGCAAATGTAAAGGCAAGATGTACATTTGCATACTTTTTTACTTTCCCTTAAATAGAAAAACAAGTAAAATATGTTTTCATTATTGATTCATTTACTGAAAACATTCTTAATTCACATTAAGAAAACCTAAAAATCTTTACCTGGAAGAAGCAGGAGGTAGACACTGTTAGCCAGCAATAAAGCTTTATGAAAAAAGGATCAACTTGATAATTATCTGTGCTGACACTAACCTTTATTCACCATCATATGTATCAATCATGATATGACTGATGTAGTGTTATTGTCAATGTTTCCACTTACGCCATCCATTCCATCACACATGGTGCTGACTCAGTTTTTAGGACCACAGTATATCTGGCCTCTTAAATCAAAATTACTGCAATCAGTATCTCACAGTGAGATATACAGATTTAAATTTGACCAAAAAAAAACACCGTTATTGGACAAGTATGCAGTGTTGACAGATCCAACCCTGTCAGAGTTGTCTGCTGACCTGTAAAACACCACAGCCTAGCTGCATACATTGCCGGCTGATTGATTGTTAGTATGAAATGAATCAAAATATTGTTATGTTCTAACATACTGTAGCACAGTTTCATATAACATGACCAGAATGACGTAAGGATTAGAAAGACTGAACCATAGTTGAAGTTTAGCCACACTAGCAATGGGCCTCAAGGGATGACAAGGTCATTAGTTGGCTGGTTCACCACTTTGGTCTAAAATGAAATACCTCTACAACTATTCCCCACCCAGAGGATTTCTGTTTAATGTGAGTAGTTTTTACTGCTGCTCACTCACACACTTTACACTTTCATGCTGTATTCTGCTTGTGTTCCTGCAGTTATTTAGCCTAAAGTTTAAATGATATCCCCATTTGTTTTGTTCAAGTTTTTCTTCACTTCATCTTGTTATTGTTCCTTCAGAGATTCACTGTCCTGCCAGAACTCATTCACATAATCTAATCTGTTCACAAACATAGTGTAAATTGCCATCAGGGAGCAGCGGTTATATCACAATTAAATGGATTAGATTTGATGGTGGGTGGTGGGTTTGGTGGTTGGAAACACTTTGAGCAACAGGTTGAAGCCACAAGTTTCCTTTCTGTTCCTGACCGATATTGAGTTCCCCTGCTGGGATCAGTGTACCAACAGATTAGAGACATTATTCTAATCATAATGATTTGTTGTGCTTAGATCCCCTGAGAGAAGCATTGAGGTTAGTGACAACGACTGCTGTGAAAATTGAATACACATCCTTGACACTGATATCAACTGTTGTTAACTTACTTACACTGTGTGTGTCTATGTGTGTGCACACTCAGACACACACAAAGGCTGTGACTGTAGCCTTTAGTCTTTGTTTTTTTTGGGTAAGCTGACGCTGTGCACCGGTTGTCCATGGAGGTTAGATGTCTTTTATAATGAACACATAATGCTCTGTTTTCCACTGGTAATATAAGATTTAGTCCACCGTTGATCTCCATTTCACTCCTAACTGTTTTTCATGTAGACTCGTGTCATAGAAGGTGATGATTGTGAGCTCATTTAGAGCTGAGCTGAGGTCAGTCTGGCTGAAAGGAACTGAATGTTCACATACATGTGTGACATTGCTGCCTCCTGTTGCTGTCATAAACAAATCATCAACAAATGACTGTTTGGCTGCCGTTAACAGCTGGATGAATGATAACTCTCCAGTTAAATACTGAAAAAACAGAGTTTCTCATCGTTGCTTCAGAAACCATTTCATCCCATGTTGGTAAATGTCTTGGTTCAATGTCTTCATCTCTGAAACAACATCTTAAAACCCTTGGGGTCATTTTTGATCATGCTATGTCTTTCGATCAACATGTTAAGTCACTGACCCGCTCCTGTTTCTTTCATTTAAGGAATATATGGCAAAATTGAAATCTATTGTGTCTCGAGCAGAGCTGGAAATGCTTATTCATGCCTTTATTTCATCCTGGCTTGAATTTTGCAATTCCCTTTTTACCTGCTTAAATAAATCCTCACTTCATCGTTTACAGTTAGTTCAAAATGCTGCAGCAAGGTTGCTAACTAGGTCTAGCAGGTCGACTCACATCACTCCAATTTTACACTTTTTACATTGGCTTCCGATCAAATACCGAATTCAATTTAAGATCCTTGTTCTAGTTTACAAAGCCCTACATGGACAGGCACCTGATTATATCATTGACCTGCTTCAACCCTACATCCCCTGTAGATCTCTCAGGTCCTCGGATCAGAGTTTCCTAGTGGTCCCTTGGGTCCGTTTAAAAACTAAAGGTGATTGTGCTTTTGAAGTTGTGGCACCAACCCTTTGGAACTCTCTTCCATCTCAGTTACACTCAGCTGCTTTGGCAGATGTTTTTAAAAAGGAGCTGAAGACACATCTTTTTAGATTTGCTTTTGTGCTTTCAAATCATTGATTTGATTGCAATTTCAATTTGTCATATTTCAATGCCTTGTTGTTGTTGTTGATTTGTTATTGTTGTTTTCTACTGATTAATACTGTTGTGAAGCACTTTGTGACCTTGTGCTGTGAAAGGTGCTATATAAA
>OMNN01052712.1:16145-27262 GCA_900302755.1 Chromis chromis
CCATTCTGACAGATTCTGAGCACATTCTGGTTTATTTTTGGCACGTTTTAGCATAAATGTCTCCACAAAGCTGGCAGAGCCACATCTAGAGGTTAATAGTGGACAACTACTGGTGTCACCACCACTAAATATCCTGCTATTGAAAGCAAACTGAGTCATAAGAAACACGTCCTTTAAAATAAAAGACTCTATATCACTACTTTTTTGAGGGGGACATGCTTCTGCGACCCTCTAAAAATGGCTTTGCGACCGACTTTTGGGTCCCGACCCACCACTTGAGAACCACTGATCTGAAGAATATGGCAAAAATGGAAATGCTTATTCATGCCTTTATTTCATCCCGGCTTGACTATTCCAATTCCCTTTTTACCTGCTTAAATAAATCCTCACTCCATCGTTAACAGTTAGTTCAAAATGCTGCAGCAGGGTTGCTAACTAGGTCCAGCAGGACGACTCACATCACTCCAATTTTACACTCTTTACATTGGCTTCCGATCAAATACCGAATTCAATTTAAGATCCTTGTTCTAGTTTACAAAGCCCTACATGGACAGGCACCTGATTATATCATTGACCTGCTTCAACCCTACATCCCCTGTAGATCTCTCAGGTCCTCGGATCAGAGTTTCCTAGTGGTCCCTAGGGTCCGTTTAAAAACTAAGGGTGATCGTGCTTTTGAAGTTGTGGCACCAACCCTCTGGAAATCTCTTCCATCTCAGTTAGGCTCAGCTGCTTCGGCAGATGTTTTTAAAAAGGAGCTGAAGACACATCTTTTTAGATTTGCTTTTGTGCTTTCAAATCATTGATTTGATTGCACTTTCAATTTGCCATGTTTCAATGCCTTGTCGTTGTTGATTTGTTATTGTTGTGTTCTACTGATTAATACTGTTGTAAAAGCACTTTGTGACCTTGTGCTGTGAAAGGTGCTATATAAATAAACTTTACTTACTTACTTACTTACTTACTTACTAATAGATTAGAGCATTTATTTCCCTGCCACAATGAAACATGGCTGACATGAAGCACTGCTACTAACCGTTGATGGATCTCACTGTGTTTAATATTTACTGATTCCTGGAGGAAAATGCCAAGACTGTCACGTTCAAGGCAAATAACCCCCCAAAACCGCTTGTTAGTCCTTATTAGGGCTGGGCAAAATAGATTAAAGGTTTATCATGATAAAATGTTTCCTTTCAGACAATATTGATGATTATTTATACGTTTTAACAACCTATTTTTGATAGCAACCTGGAGGAAAATAATTAAATATATGTTTTAACCACCTTAATCTGAATTTAATCATTTTAGCCTACATATGAAGGTATACCAGATAACCTTAATACTAATATAACAACATAAAACAGGCCAGGATCAGGTGGCCTTGTACAAATGCTCTGTGGTTTAGGTGCTCGATGTTTATTGGATGTCTTTCTGAGGCATTTCTGAGGAGAATGACTGTAATTTCATATCAAATCAATCATATGTACAGTATATCCGGCAGCTGTCTAGGCTGTGTTTTGCTTCTTGTCTTGGGTGGATTGAAATCTTTACACCAGGACAAACAGTCATGTGAAACAATAAGCACAATAATAAAATTGTTGGCTCTTGTTTTTACTTATTGGTCCAAGCAAGCATTTGATCTGTACATAATTGTGCTCACACAAACTACTTTTTCCATTTACCCACTAATAAAATCCCCTTTTGTAGACATTTTAATTAACTGTCCATCATTCTCTGACATGCTGAATCTTTTGAAAAATCTTGATCTTCAAGTGTTGGATATATGGCTTCACATTACCTTTAGGCACTACTGAATAAGATGCAAAATTCACAGTTGAATGAATTTTGCTGCCCAGTCCTTGAATCAACAAAGCATCACTTTTCCACCAGCAAGCTTCACAGTTAGTGTGAGACTCTTCTTTTGACCAAACATGTCTGTTACTGGGATTCGTCTGCCCAGAGCACATTATTCTCAATTGCCAGGTCTTTGTCTTTATGTTAACTGGAAAACTGTAGTTTTGCTCCAATGTTCTTTTTGGAAATGAAAGGTTTTTTCCTTGCCTCCCATGCAGGTCACACTTGTTTAATCTCCTTCTGATTGTAGATGCATGCCAGTAATAGGCAAGTTGGTAGTCATTTGAAATCTACAAAATTTGTTGATGATCTTTTTTTTTGTTTTTTTTTTACAGTGAAATAATTTATTCCAAATTTGGAGATAATTCTAAATTCTAAATCCCTTGCCAGACTTACAGGCATCCACACCCTTTTTCTGAAGGCCTTAGAGAGTTTTTTAGATCTCAGCAAGATGACACCACACACTTCAAAGAAAACAGCAGCGCCTAAATGTCACAGATTTAAATATTACAGGTTAAACCCGTCACTCCCTGAGGAGATTTTCTTGATACTGAACCCCTGATTCTAATTTGATGTATTTGAAGGTGTGGGAAATGAAAATAAAATGACATGTCATTTGTTTGAGTGTATCTGTAGGCTCTGTTTTAAAGAGGATCTAATGTTTGCTCGTCCAAATATGTTCAAAAAGTCACCAATATCCAACAGTTTTTTACAGGACTGTAAATCTCTTACATCACAATTTTAGTTCTACAGTCTGATACGATGGTGGTTCACTGACATTTCATTTACGTTCTATATATTAGTTTGTCACTTGATTGTTTAACAGCTACTCTCATTTTAAAACAATGATGTGTAACAGGTTCCATCTGTTCCTGCCTTAAAGAACTGCTACATCTGCAAGAATGTAGACTAATGCAATCTGTTACAGATTAGCAAGTTAGCATGCTAACATTTGCTAACTGGTGCTAACTTGAACAAGAGCTCAGGGTAACAGGACTGTTGTTAGTCTCTGGTGATAATGATATTGGAGCATCAGAGTTATTACAATCCATATTGTGGGAGACTTGAATGCCTGTATTAAATTACACAATGCATCCAATAATTATACATAATTCACTCAAAGCCACAGATGTTATGGTGGTTGGAGGGCTTTATTCACTTAGCCTTATGAATATCACCAGCAAAATCTGTGCCAATCAATCAAGGTGGGATATTTTACTGCAGAAGCAAAGACTTTGACCTGCTGAAGGTGCTACAGAAACGGTCAAAATGTTCATCCTCTGGCTGTAATGCATATGTTTAGCAAACTTAAAGAAATCCTCCTGATAATTGTCACATTTCAGTAAAAGCCTAAAGTGTCGATCTGCTCGTGGCACTAGAGGAAAAGTCAGGACAACTTAAAGATGTATCCTCTGAGGGCCATGAAAGAAATATGATCTTTGCCCAATGACTGTTGAGATATTTCGGTTTAGAACAAAGTGGTGGACTGACGGACCAACCAACAGACAAACAGACTGCCTCATGTTGCCATCCTTGGAGCTGACAGATTACCTTCACTCTTAACCTTCACCTCATCTTGTACCCCTGCTGTTATTTATGACATCCCATTAAAACAATAGTAATTAGATATCATTTGTTACACTTCTTCTTCTATGATTCTGATGGTGTCCTCCATATTGCAGCAAACTGATCCGAGCATGATCACATGACTGACAGAAAGGAAGACGGAGAGGAATCTGTCCCAGCTGAACAGGAAGTCAGTTTACTCAAAGCAGAACTCAACTTGGCCCTGAAACCATTCAGCTGAAAGGAAAATGTGTGTGTATGTGACAGCTGAAATGTCTCCAGACTTGAGTCTCATTGTAAAGAAGGAGGAGGAATAAGAAATTCAATACGTTTGCTCAGACAAAGACATGGCATGAAGACACCAGAGATGCTGCTGCTGTGTTCATGTTCCTTGATGGTTGTTAAACTTCACTGCTGTCATGTTTCTATACAGATGCTGGGAGTGAAAGTGGGTCATCCATGTTGAGAAACAAGTAGAGGATGAGGTGATTTGAATTGAACAATCTTAAAAACAGCCTGAAACCCTATTTGGTCCCATTAGATTCAAACCACAGCTCGAGGTTTGGTTTGAAGTTTGTTTAAATTTTTACCAACATGTCTGCATACACATGTATCTGCAACATGAGAATCAATGTTCACTTACTTGCTCATGTACTTTGTGGACACCTGGAGGAAGTGTGCCCACAGGGGGGCAACCTCAGGGTCAAACAACACTCACTTTATCTGTGTGGTGAACTACCGATTTTGCATAATGATGATGCTCGAGGAGGTCACTTACATCTGAGCGGCTGATTGTCTGAATAAATAAAGCAAAAATAACTGGAAACATTACATCTGAGCTTTTTTTTTTTTTTACAGGAAATCAAACCCTTTGGAGAACCGTTAAGTTAATAGTTTATTGGCTAATAAGAAAAAAAAAAAAACTTTTAAAAATAAAATGTTGAAGTATACCAAAACTTTCAGTTCCACTTCAACTTTCAATTTTATTTATATAGCACCAGTTTACAGCATATGTCATCTCATAGCACTTAACATAGTAAGGTGAAGAACAGAGAGTCCAGCAATCCAAATTTGCCCTTGGCTTCCCTATGAGCAAGCAGTCGGCAACAGTGGAAAGGAACCAAAACAAAGACCCCAACCCTTTAACAGGGAGGAAAAAACCCTCAGAACCAGGCTCAGGGAAGGCAGCCGTCTGCCTCAACCGGTTGGGCTGGGAGTGGGGATGAGGGGGGAGGGGGATAGTGTTGGTTTTCTAGTACTGTAAATTTTACTACTAAACTGTTGATATTTACTGTACTATATACTGACACCTTGATTATTAGTAATCAGTACTGACCCTGAAAAAAACATATGGGTTGACTCCTATTAATTTTCTTAAGAGTGTGTGCAACCGTAGCACCCAGGAACAGCTCTTGGCTTTGAGGTACTTGGGCAAAGGCAGGGGACACCCTGGACAGGTCGCCAGCCTATCGCAGGGCTACGCAGAGCCAAACAACCAAGCACACTCACATTCACACCTACGGACAATTTAGAATCATCAATTAACCTCAGCATGTCTTTGGACTGTGGGAGGAAGCTGGAGAACCTGGTGAAAACCCACACTGCACAGGGAGAACATGCAAACTCCACACAGAAAGATCCCAGGCGTTCTAACAGGGAAGCAAACCAGGGATGTTCTAGCTGCGAGGCATCGGTGCTAACAACCGAGCCACCGTGCAGCCCCCAGAAAAACTATATATATTTTATTTGTGACATTTTGGGAGCCAACAGCAAGAAGCCTCAGCCAAAGGGGGACTCACAGCAAAAGAGGACAATGAACAACTTTTGCAAAGAGTAGGACTCCACCTTGAAATATGTTATCCTGATCTCTCAATACCTGAATGGGACAACCAGAGATTAAACTGAATACGCTGCTAATATTGGTATCGGCTGATTAAATACGAGCTCATTTAGAGGCACAGTGAAGTTTTCCACCAGAGAGCAGTAACACATGTATTTTTCAAAATGCTCCACTCAGCACAAGGTCACTACTCGTTAATAACCAAATGCAGAAGACCTTTATCAAAATGTGATATCAAGCAGAAAGAAATTGTAAAATCCGCAATAAAAGCTGATTGTTTCTGTTGCTTATAACTTCATGTGGTGAGTTTTTTTTTTTTTAAATGACCTTTAAAAGTCCATGTTTAGGCTTAGCAAAAGGCAGAGGGCTTAGCACAGGGATCCAACAAAGCAACACTTAGCAGAGTGATGAAAATTTCCCCCAGTCACATTAACCGTGGTTGTGATACCATTAAACACATAACAGATCTCTGATAAATACAAGGAGAAGCTGCCCTCAGGCAACCACAGCGCTCGTCTACAGTTTTGGAAATATTACAGGAAGATTACACAAGATTTCACAGGGAAGCAGACTGCAAAAGGAGGATCTGGTTACATAACCAGAGAGCTGCGATTGTCTAGTTCCATGAGAAAGTTAGTCATTTTTTGAATGTGACAGCGATGATCATCGCCAGGATAATTATACGCCTGTTGGAGGGAGGAGGGTGACATTACTAAGCTGAGATATCTTGCATATTTTCTTTCATGTGGAATTTTCATGTGATTCTTTGAGTTATTTTGGTATGACAGCATTGTTTTTGTTACGTACCACCATAACACAGTCATGTAATGTTTGTAATGACAGACAGTTTATGTCACATTTATGTATCGAATAGTTTTGCAGTTAGGTTTTTTTGCTATTATAATATGCAAGTACGGTAAAAAGGAAGTTCACTCTTACCATTGTACGTCACTCTGGGTTTGGTTAAACACAACACCAGGTGAAGATCCATCTCATCTGACGACACAAACTTGGAGCACACAGGGCACTTGAAGCCTGGAAGAAAGAAAGGAAAACATAGCAGCAATGAATAAGAGTGTAAGATGGTAAAACTGAATCCAAGGAGGCTCAAACACTAATAAAGTCACAAACACCATCTTCTCTCTTCGCCACTATTTGCAGAGGTGTTTTTGCATTTAATTTCCTGTTAGAACTCCTCAGATTGTCCTATAGTGTGAATAAGGTGCTAAAAATATGAAATGGTCATCATTTCAAAACGCATAAAACAAAGAATTTTAATTGGATTGTTGAAGGTGTCCTAAAGACAGTTTTCAAGACTTCATTTGTTGTAATCAGGGAGGGGAATTTTGTAGATGAAATACTGCTGGGCCTGTAGAAAAACCTAAAGCAAGGCTCACACATGTATTCTGAATGTAGAAACAGAAACAAGGTTGATAAGACTGAAGTTTGTTGGCTGGAAAAGCAACACAGTAAGCTGAGAGACAGTAAGATGCTCCTTAGAGATAGATGATCATTCTGAGGAAAGCATTGTAATCCTTGTCTACTATTATTCGCAGGCCAAAAATCACACACTGGAGGACACACTGATTCTGATGAGGACACACAGTAGTGTTAAAACATTAATCTGTTTGCACAATGAAAGGCTCACAATGACTCGGTGTGTTCCAGTCCTCTTTTCTCTTTTTTGATATTTGTGAGAAGCCCCTGATGCAGTCGTTTTGATGGAAGATGTGCAGAGTAAACTGTTTTTACTCCACGCTCAAGGACTTTCCACAACTTCGATAACCCTGTCTGTGTTTCATTTCAAAAGACCTGCACATGTACATGCTTTTGGATAATGGTGGCTTTCCCATTGTTTTCTAAATCAGTGGTTTAACACACAGTCCAGTGCAGTATGGTTTCAGAACCCAGCAACCCTCTTTGTTAAATAAGGTTGCCAATGATTACCAGCCCATCTACAATTGACTTATTCCACATGCATTTGCAATTTGATCCATTGCAGCGTTTCCCTTTCACAGTAGGACTCACCCCTTGTGTCCACACAGCTCTGTTTGTACACGAATTAATCAGAACTGAAATTATTCCTATGAGAACGTCTGTGAGCTCTAATGTGTTTGCAAAACTCCTTCTCCCGTTGTTTTTCCAGGCCGGCATTTGCCTCGAGTACACTGGAAAAACTGAACTTTTGCAGTAGATTACAGAGAGACTGGACTGTGTGCCAGACAGCTGTAAAAGATTAATTAACAGGCTATTTAGTCGTTTGACTATGCCGACAGTCAAACAGTGTGATGTTTAATTACAAAATAAACTCGTTTAATACATGCTAGCTGTGCAACCTACAGAGGACACACATACTGTAGTGGTTCTCTTGTCATGGAACTAAATATTTCACAGAACTGGCTCCACATGCGGAAGTATAACGTCATCCCCTGTTTCTTGCTGCGTATGATTGGTGCTGGTTTAGTGGCAGGAATATTCCATGCTCATATCTGATTAGCCTTTCTCCCATGGCTGCGTGAAATTTTCATTTATTCATAATGGAATGCATTTCCTTGTGCTGTATGATAGGGGATACGCTCTGCATATTATATGGATTCACCGACATGAAGTCAAACCTGTAGGCACAACCTCAGCCTTTCTGTATAGTGTCTGCATCAAATGATTTAGTATTGGTATAAATATAGGCGTGGGTCATCTGATAATTGGGGAGTGTAATTTACAGTGTTGTACAGAGGGTGTTGCATTGTGGGTTTTATGTACTTTGCCTCAATGTTGCTGGAATAGCGAGTTAAATCAGCCAAAGCCCAGTTCACCCTGCAAAACTGGGCTCCTGTAAAGCGTTTTACTACAGAGAGGAAATGAATTCATGACAAGTGAAAACGAGTTCATAGTGTCTCCTGACATCTGCTGCAGAAATGAAGCAGTTAGATAATCTGTTCTATTGCCACAAATGATTGATGTTACAGATGATGAGCTCAAAAAGACAGTCTGGAAGATGGTAACGTCAGATAACATAATTCAGAAAGAGGAATCGGCTCACTATATGATAAGTCAGGCAGCTACCAAGTGGTTCCACCCACTGAGAAAGTTACCTGCTGACAGACGTGAGACAAAGAGACTGAGGGCGTGTTCACACTGGGCCGTTTAGTGCGCACTCGAGATCGATTCTCTCTTTGGTCCGTTTTTTTTTGCTGGTGTGAACAGGGACTAGTTGGTGCGCACCACTTTTAGTGCACACCAACTAGTGTGCACTAAAAGTGGCACACTTTTAGTGCGCACCACTTTTAGTGACACCAACTGGTTCACTTGAAGAGGTGGTCTCGGGCCGCTGTTTGGAGCGCAAACGTACTATCCGGAAGCGGAGCGTATGAAATTAGTTCTAAATGTGTTGCCGTAGTTTCTGGTACAAGGCATTGTGCATTTCCAACGCCGCTCTGGACTCCGATAAAGACTCGACATCATCAGAAACATTACGCATAGATAGCGTGTAGCTCGCTACGGCGGATATGGTGAGAAAACTTAGGCCCCGTCCACACGAAGCCGAAACGCGTATCGTTTCCAAAACGTTCTTCGTAAAGACGGAGCCGTTTCAGGAAATGTGTCCGTCCACACGAATTCACTTGAAATGACTGAAAACAATGTAAAACACATGCCAGGCCTGTTGGTGGCGCTGTGACGGTGTAACGGAAACTGGAGGCGGGACTTTAGGCAGAAATCTGATGCGATGTAAACATAGAACATGAAGAGGTGTATTGTGCTTTCCATATCTGTCTGGTGAACACGGTGATAATGCAGAAGAAGTATACTTTGCTGTTATAGCGATAACAGGGTGACTAGTTTCAGCAGGACACACCAACACTGTACGGCGCCATAGTTGTAGTCCTTTTCTGAGTTTGGCGCATTTATCGAGAGGTAGAACTGTGAGGTTTCAGAAACTATGCGGATACGACCGTCCACATGGAGCGCAGACATGCCGGTTTCAAATCTTTCCACTCTGGGACCTGGTTTCAGAAATGATCGTTTTCACACCCCAAAACGCTTCGTGTGGACGATACACCAGTTTGACAAACTATTAGTGCGTTTACGCTCGGCTTCGTTTCCGTGTGGACGGGGCCTAACATGCACCAACTGTTTGCTGGGCCAGAGCTAAGAAGCGAGTGCTATCAGGGGCTGGGGGCGAGGCTATGGTGACCGGCGATCAGCTGTGCAGAGGGACACACAAGTGATATTGTGTTCTTGTTCTCCAGGACGTCTCTGGTCTGATCAGATGTATTGGAATGAATCCCGGGACACAGAAGTTTTGCACACACACACTGTTGCGCTGAAATCCGGTACAATTGTGTCGCGGAAATGCGGAAGTACCAGCGCTGGGCAACGCGGACCTCCACTGACCTTATAAACATCTTTATAAAGATGTTTATCTTCATAAGGATGGTAATCGTTATGAAGATAAACATAGATATTATCATCAACGTTTCTTTGTGTTTGTTTAACCGCTATGTAATGGATACAAGCTTAGACGGCTTCTGGTGACGTAATGTCGTGGCTCCAACTTGGCTCCTGTCCGTGGAAACACAAACCGGTTCTTAGGAAGAACAGAGTTTGAACCAACTAAGCTCCGAACTAGAACTAGGTTGGTGGAAACACGGTATGAGAGTATCGTTTTGTGCAACATAAGATGACAACACAACTGAACAAGCCATAAAATCCCCCAAAAAGCCTCTAATAAATCACCTTAAATAAAAGAAATGTTCAATTCAATCCAGGTCAATTCAGAGAACAGAGAAGCCAACAATCCAAAGTGTTTTTTTACATTCCCTAAGAGCAAGCCGTCCTAAACTTCCTACAGAATAAATGGTAAAATCATACATTTATGAAGGAAAAATACATCTAACTGTCCAGATATGTGTTTTTAAAATCATATAAAACAGCTTTAACTGATCAGAAACAAATATACATGAAAAAATATGACACTGCATAAGAGGTAGTTGGATAATAGATGCAAAAATGTGAACTTACAGGCCGTCGTAACTACAAATCAATACGCTAAAGCAGGAATAGTTCAAAGAATCTACTTCAGGAAGTACTGCTAGTAGATGTAATAAGGCCTTCATTCAGCACTCCGTGAACCTTCGGAGGGCTGGAACCACTCTGTGTGTTTAAATCTGATCTCAAGAATCAGGATCGAGGCCAAACGAAGCATTTTTAATTGATCGGTATCGACTCTATTGATCACGAACCTCAACCTGATTCTGTGTTTATTGTCTCACAAATACCTTTGGCAGTATGGTGCATATCTGACCCTGCTTTTGTTGCTGTTCTTACATGAGATGCCAGATATTGTATTCGTAGGGTCTAGGGCAGGGGTGGGCAACCCTGGTCCTCAAGGGCCACTATCCTGCATGTTTTAGATGCTTCCCTCTTCCTGATTCAAATGATCAGGATCGTTATCAGGCTTCTGCAGAGCTTGATGATGAGCTGATCATTTGAATCAGGTGGAAGAGGGAAACATCTAAAACATGCAGGATAGTGGCCCTCGAGTACCAGGATTGGCTATCCCTGATTTATGGTCTCAGCGACTTAGATCAAGTATCTCCCTGTTTCCTGGACTCATGGAAAAGTTCTTCTAGATAAAAACAGGATCAAACCATCTGCAGATGAATTTGGAGATTTAAAAGAGACTAATTGTGCAGCTTTCTGTTGATTTCCCACCGCGGACGTGAAGCTGTTGATGTGCAGAATGAACAGAGAGACATTCTGCTGGGTTAGAGTGTAAAAACAGAAAGAGACGATGGTCGGAGGAGGAGGAGGAAGGATCGGGGGGAGCAGCTCGGCCTTCGAGTCGCGGGGATCCAGA